>UELV01126081.1:26706-47614 GCA_900490015.1 Megastigmus stigmatizans | reverse complement strand
AACGATAATACCCTAGAGTCAGTTCCAATGGATATTCATGGTTATATTAATATTAAGCAATATGTATTATCTATCTCACCGCCTACTGTAAGCGACAAAAGTTTATTATTATACTTGATGTAAATGTTTTTAAAAAAATAAAAAAATATCTCTAAACTTATAAGATTTTGTTTTTAACATTTACTTTATTACAAAACGATCTATATTATTTTAAAATAAAATTTAATTTACATGGTTTTAAAATATTAGTAATTTAAGAGACCGACTTCATTTTAATTATTGAAATCGCTTGAAATCGATTTGAAATCGATTCATATTTGCAATCATTGACGCATGCTTTTTTTAGGTGAATAGCCCCTCGGTTGCCACTCAATCAAAGCTCAGATAGCAAATAATCAAGGCATTTTTTGTATGAATACAGTCTTTATACGCGCTTGATTAAATAAAATCAGTTCGCGCCCGAGGACTTAATTTTTATATTATAAAGTCCACATTTGCACAGCGGGAGAACACAATTTTTTTTTACATTGACTCATCGCGACAGCTCTTACTCATTTTCTGCACACTCCAAGAAAAAGCGCAACGGTGCGTTTCATTGAGTATAGCAAAACTGTCTCTTTGTCCGCGAGCATCACACCCGCAAGTGTATATAAAAAACCATCTCCAAGTAGAATAAAAAAACGCAATAGCCTTGATCCTCCTCTATCCATCGCATAGCTCCGGTACAAACATGCACGCAACAGTCGCACGAATCGCTCATATACAGGATTCACGAATATATAGGTATAACAGAGACGTTCGCGGCACTGGCACAAAGCGAGCGATTCAGTTTATTATAAGCGATTAGATAAGAGCGCACACGCTCAACGATGTTTTCTGTTATGGTGCCGCGATGTCTGCGCCGCCTCGTGCGACTCCTCTCGACCTCTTCAATTTATTGGCAGCTCCGCTCATTCATTACGCACACACAGAGACAGAGCGAGCCGAGTCGTATCTCTCTTTTTAATCGAACTTAATGGCAGGCAAAAATTTGCGGTAAAGGAATCATTAGGCCGGAGATGTTCCCCGACGATAACATATAGGGAAAAAACACGCTCGAGCTTCGTGCAGCAGCGGGAGCGTGACGGCATCTTGTTTATCCGCGCGTGCATAGCTGCTGCTGCTGCTGCTTTTCATTCGAAACGGATTACTCGTTGACAGGATATATGCTGTGCAGCAACGGCAGTGCCGAGCATAACTAGTTCGGTTCGGTGTGTTGAGAAAACTTATAGGTCTCTCGTATAGGTATATAGGAGAGCTCGTGCGCGCGCGGTGAGTCAATCGTTGGATGCTAACCAGGATTTTCGGGGAAATATATATACATATATATATATATATATATATAAGTATATAGCGTGCCGCGTGGGGTTAATCGGCCGCGAGACGATAATTAACTTTTTTAACTGCAGCAGCGTAAGTACCACACCTCGATTGTGACACTCGAGACGTTGCATCGCGACCCACAGGCGACTACTGCAGATGAAAGATTAATTCATTACTTTTTTGTCCCGAGCTCTCGCGTTGCGCAACCTCTACGTACATATACACGTCTTTGATGCGCGCTCGAGTATAGATTCTTTTTTTTTCCTCGTTTCCTTGCTTTTTCATAAATAGCTGTATATATATGTATAGACGCGCGTTTTTATTGTCGAGTGCGACTTTTGCAGTGTGTCTATATATAATGAAAATGTCTGTTGGGGCCGGTGCAGTGCGCCGAGCGCGACGGTGCTTACGTAAGGATTTTTCATAAAATTAGAAATGTCATAAAACGCAACAGGCGCACTGCTGGTGCTTCTAGTGCTGCTGCTGCTGCTGCTGCGCGAGGCAAAAATTGAATTGACTTATGTACATAACTGACGTAAGGCTGCTGCAGCCTCTATTAGCGAGCGCTCCAGTATATAGAGCACTCGTATATACTTTTGAACTTGTTGAACCTTTTGCGCTTATAAAATACTTCATTTCACGCTAATTTTCTCGCACTTTCACGCGTAGCGTTTACCGTTCATTTATACCTATAATAAGTTAATATACTTGTATACTCGGTATAAGTTTGCAAATGTCACCGATCCTGTCCGCCATTCGTCAAATGCACACGAGCGCAATAGAAGCGTTTCCGCAAAAGGTCACACGATCCCATTTTTAGCCTCGCAGACGCGTAAGTCGCATCATGTGTTTGATCAAAGTCCCGCGTGTACGGTGCGTCGTATATATACACCGCGCGATTCGCGCAAAACGAAAGCGTATATACGCTCGCGGTGAAGACAAGAGTTGCAAGTGTAGCGACTTGACTCGGTCTTCGGGCTCTCCTATACAGACGATAACGAGACTTAAGTAGGTGTACAAACGTCTCTCGACTCCTTCGGCTTTTACTGCCGCGCGTTATTAATAGACCGCACGAGCGTTCACTTCTAAATCAGAGCTGCTGCTGCTGCTGCTGCTGCTGTCGCCGCTTTGTGGCTCTGCAGAGCTTAATAAGCGACTGCAGCTCCTTTACAAGACAACACAGACCCTCGAACACTCAAGTATATATCTTATAAAACGCTGTGATATGTGTGTCTGTGCGTGGTGTTATATGGATGCCATAGCAGCTCATCGATCTGTTTTGACTTTATACGTGCAGCCACGGGGGGTTTTTCCCCGAGAGCTGCTCGTGCAGTCAAGTCACGATAACTCGCGACGGCAATATAATACAGATATTATTTGCGTTCGTTTTTTTTGTCTACGCTTAGTTCGACTGGAGATATATACGAGTTATTTTCGGGGTAGAGAGAGACGCGCGCAAGCGTTCGCTCTTTCTGAATAGCCGTTGATGTATTTACCAAACGAAAATTAATCTTTTCTTCTCTCTCTGCTTGACAGAAGTCGAGGGCGAAAGAGAGAGAGAGAGAGAGAGAAAGGATTTGGATGAAAAAGCAGGAGAGAACCTCGGAGAGAATAGAGTTTTTGACGGGGACTCAATATTTGAGAAAGCAATCTATACGCACTGAAAGGTGTTGTAAGTATGTTGCTGGTTGAGCAAATATTTGCTCTTCTATTGAATAAACTTATGTAAGATTGGAATTTGGCGGGAGCTTAATAATTATATATGTTTTAATCCAGCGTGACTCCGCTCTGCGCCTCTTGACAGTCGCAATTAACGTGTGTTAATCCTCTTTTGTTAAAATAAGACAGCCTCTCGTACCAGTGCGAGAGGTATGAGCAATGCTTTATTTTTGCAAACGTAAAAAACAACAGAATAATTATTAAAAAAAAGTGATAATATCCCGAGATGACAGAGAATTATTAGTAACAATAAGATACAAGCTAAACAGAATGTTTCTCGATTATATTTAAAGCTTCGAAAACGAACGAAAACAAAGTAAGGTATAATAGCGACAGAATTTTTGGCGAAAGGAAAAAAACCGTATTAGAGCGACCTTAGAGAAGATCTGAAGTAACGCGCGCGGCTATATCGTATATCGGGCCGCGTGCGTAATATGAAATCATAGCTTAGAGAGGAACCTTGAGGAATCGGTCGTGTCACGTATACACACATACACACAGGCGAGCGCACGTATACGAGAGAGAGAAAAACAAGACGTGTCGCGACGCTCAAACAAACGACACGATGAGGGCAACGATCATGCCGCGATCGTATTTATATGAGTCATAAGTGGTGTTTGGCGTGGAAAATTAATGTAGTGTGCTTTCCTTCGGCGACCGCGTCCTTTCCTCGGATATGAGGAAGCGATGATGTCTCTTTCGTAACCTGATGTATACCGATGATGCCGTAAAGAAGTCTGTGACAGAGGCTTGTTTGTCGATGATCAGCGGGGGGATACGATTGAATTTTCTATATCTTGCGATGATGTATACTCGCGTGCGATGTGTTTTTTTCGCATCGACGGCGAGCCGTTGTTCTTTGTCCTATGCAATGCAGCTAAAAGTCGACGATTTCATGGATTTTTTGTTTTAATAACGCCAATCGATCGTATCGAGCTCTGCTATTTTTACCGGGTAAATGTGCACCGAAGACATATATATGCTGTTTACTTGTATATATACCGTGAATATGTAATTTCTAAAAAGTGTTATTATAAGCCGTGCGTTAGGTAATGCACGCGCTCAACGCGCAAATCATTATCGATTCGCCGTTTTTTTTCTCTCTTTTATTATTTTTTGAAAGAAACAATATTTGTCCGCATATTTCTCTGGAAGCTCGAGCGTTGTTTACGAACAAAAAAAAATGACTGAAAAACGAGAGAGAGAGAAATGTTTGATTTCGTATATCGTCTGCCTCGTAACAAATTATAATTATCTTGCACACTTTATACGCCAGTGACCTAAATACGAATATTCGCATCATATTTATTTGCGTTGCTGTTCCGCGAAACTCAACTCGAGAATAATCAAAAATTTCGATTGTGTAACTAAGTCCATTGCACACGAAAGGTATAATCCAAATTGAAATAATAGTACGTCCAATGCATCGTGGGATGTAATTGTATATTATTTGCGTTATCGAATAAAATTTTTAACTCGATTTACGTAAACGATCGCTATCGATAACACGAAAAAAAAAGAAGAGTAAAAAATAAAGCCTTGCGTTATTAGTTAAACGCTGTTACTCATCAAACAAACATCGTGATTAATTCTTCAATCGAGTGTCAATCAATTTATCTCTCGTCAAGCCACTATACTTCGAACTTTATCTACTGTACCCCCGCACCTCTATACCTTCTTTGCACTCGGCGTAAATAGATCCTATACCACTTGGATGTTTTATTTGAATTAATCATTCCAACATCTTAGGAAATTAATATTTAGCACAAATGCTAACGCAGCTATGCAGTGTCGTTATCAAATGTTTTTTTTTTTAAATAACAAGCAATCAAGCATTATTTTGCAAATAGTTTATCTTTATCGAAGTTATCAAAATTTAAAAATCATAATATATATCCTATATTATGTCATTATTTATGTATATAGTCACTAGCGATATCATTCTCGAGGAAAATATACTTCGCGCTGTTCTAATCTCGACCGAGAGTGCACACTTGGAAAACTTAAATTTATTGCTATATGAAAATTCTAGCTATTTCAAATGTTCGCTCAACCGCATCCATACAGAAAAAAAAAAATTCCAGAACCACACTACACAAAACTCAAATATTTACCATCCCTCGATGAAAAAGAAAAAAAGAAAAAAACAGCCGAGCTGCAGCGATACGCAAACAGCATCAGAAATCCGAGCTTGAATCATGAACGAACGCAGTAAAGCAGCATAGCAGCAGCAATAGCATAACAGAGTCGGGTCTATGAATCGGCGCATTATTCCCCTCGTTGCCTATAAAACTGCATTTCGAAGGCGTACAGCAGCAGCAAGCGCAAACACACATACCCACACACAGTCGAGCAGCGCAACTCCTCGATGGAAACTTTCCAATTTCGATGCGGTGAGTCCCTCTCTCTCTCTCTCTCTCTCACACACATACACACACACACGCTATAGAGAGAGAGAACGCTTGAGGCTCCGCGCGCGAGCGGCCGCACCGCTGGCTTCGTACCAAGCGTGGAAATGTACCAGTCTCTCGCCGCGCCGCGAGTCGCGTTCTCTCGCTAGTTAACCGTAACATATACATATATACATCTTACACAAGGGAACTTATTGTTTTCGAGCTCTAGGATCTTTTTTCTTTCACCGCTTGTACCTATATACTTTCGTTTCTCTTCCTTCCTCCTTTTTTTTATTCGTTGCTTTCTCTCGTTGAGACGTCCGCGGCAGAAAATAGAATTCGGTGGGAGCTGTGCTACATCGTATATACGCCGTCTTCTTTTTCTTGCTTTTCGGCTCGGTCGTAGGCCCCCGTTAACTACTGCCGATCGTATATCTCGTATACTTTCGTTTTTTATGTACGTGTACAAAGAGTATACGGTGCGATAATGCTTTATAGCGTGCTCACAGGTTGCATAATAGCGACATAATCGAGCGAGACGTGGTGATAACTGTTTTTTTTAGAGGGGGGGGGGGAGGACGAGCTCGGGGCTTCCAGGGCGTTTAGGAAGATGTTTGCACTGATTTATTGTAGTAGTGCTGTAATTGGGTAATTAAACGATTTATGACACGCGAACTCGAGTGGATTTGAGAGTAATTTGATATTGGCGGTATGTCTTGGTAGCTGCGACTATTAACCGTTTCACCTATTATCGTTTCAACTTAAGCAGCTGTAGCATCGTTTTCGCCTACACATCCACCGTCCGCATAAAAACAGTTGAAGCTTTATACTAACAGATGTAAAGTCGATATAGCCAGCGAAGCGTATAATAAAAAAGCTTCGAGGCGTGTTAAAAATCGCTTTTTTGCTTAGCCTAAGATCCGATTAAGTAATGATTCCGGGAATGAACTTTGCCATATCGGTATTATCTCGAGTCCGCCACCCGCGCTATCGATAATAAAATCTCTCCAGCGATGTTATACACAACAACAGTACAGACTTTTATCGCGATCACTCGTACAGAAATAAACACCGTGTATATGTTCTATACCACTTCATCTCAACCGTCAGAATTCATTAGCTAACGAATATCGATCGCGCGCAGCTATCCACGAATTACACGGCCACAACCAAGGCTATATACCTGCGCAAGCATCTCTTCGAATCGGTACTATTCCATCGGCACGTATAGGTATTATAATAATAACAAAACGCAGGCAGCTCGCGTATATGCGCTGACGACGACAAAGTTTTTCTAGACCAAGTAGCGGACTGTGCGGTAGCTTGAATAGTTCGACAGAGTATTGCGATCTAGTTGGCCCGTGGCCCGTTACCCCCGTCTATAAATCAACCCGCGCGCTTTTTCAAACACACGCACGTATACTCGCGCGCAAATAAACGCCAATAACCATTCGTCCAAGTGTCAAACTCTAAGCTTGCGGATAACTCGTATACCTATCTTATACACACGAGTAAGCGAATATCCCACTGGACTCTATCGGCGGTGCGCGAGCGTGTAAACAGCTGCTGGCTGTCGAGAGGGCTATTTTCGATGGATACGGACCTCGCGATGTGGAATTCTCGACCGCGGCGCCGTATCCTTGATCCGCATATTCGACGTCTTGCCGAGCGCGCGTTCACAGTTTTCCGATCTTACATATGAACTCGACGCGCGTCCCATATTATCTCTATACACAGTAACATACTCGTTTACGCCAACTGCACACTGCAGAATTACACTTTTCCCTATTCTCAGAAGCTCGCGGTATATAATGCACATACGAACAATTAACATTTCCAAGCGTCATTACTGTCGCTATAATATATGTAGGCCATCGAGCGCATAATCCGACCGCAGGGTATAGCAGAGAAGCTGTAGGTACAGAGCCATAACGATGGGAGCGAGTTATGCCGTAACGCGTACAAAGCGAGTCGCGGACGCTCTATTATGTTAATGAGGATCGGTTGCGCAACGCTCGCCTCGAGCTCTCTTGTCTTGCGAGTCGAGAGCTGAGCGCAGGCGGCCGGTATGGCGACGCCGGGTCTGGCAGACTCGCGCGAGCTCGAGAGCCCGAGCCTCGGCTGACGCACTTTGAAATTATGTTAAGAGCGCTGCTGGTACTGTGTTGGTGTGCGACCGCATGTGTGTGTGTAGTCGCGTGTGTCACGTGACGCGGCCGCGATTCGGTTTTTTCCTTCCTCTTTGTCTATATATGTGTGCTGGTATAGGTATAATGAGAGTCGCTTCGTTTTCGACGATCGATGATGGATATGTTCGCGGAGACACGCGGAACTGATGGATCTTGAGAGTCGCTTTCTTCTTTGTTGGATATCTCATTAATTCGGTTAATTTAGAGCTTGTTATTTGTGCGGGGATTTTTTGTTTGCCAAAATAAGGGAATAAAATCTATTATAACAGTTACAAATGTGTAAACTCGGGGAACTGATGGATGAGACGAGAAGTTAATAACCAAGATTTTTGTATAATTCGTCAAGGTCAAGGCATCAAGGTTACTGGGTTTTTTTGCATTACGCTTCGTTTTTTTTTCTTGCTGTTGAAATAGGGAAAAATTACGGAATAATAGCGATACTTGTAGTATTTTCGAAAATAACAGTTTTACGACTCAACGCTTAACGTTTCTCTTTTTCTTTTCATTCTAGAGATGCGATCGAAGGAGGAAAAAGACGTTACGAAATGAGAAATGTCATTCGAACGTTTATAATTGCCGGACGGAACTGTATCTGTGTCTACAACTATTATCCTCCCACTGGTCATTTATACACACCTGATATTCAAAAGATATACGTTTCTTCGGCATTACGAAAACACGCTGCTGCGCTTATAAGTCGCTCGGATTTTCATTAATTTTTTTTGTTGCTTTTTTTATCAAGAAATCGTATAAGAAACTTTGTATTTTCGTGAGATTATAAAGCATTAAATCAGTCGCGAAAATGAGCATTAGCACAAGTTATATATTTTCGAAAGCGCATTTGGAGCGGAGAGGATGTGGCGAGCGCCAACTTCGTCATTTGCATAAACTGCAGATAATTTACTGCCTTGAGTGCATTGCATGCACACACACGCGCGAAAAGATTATCGCTTGCAAAAAGGAACAGAATACCGATTTTATTAGTTTCTCCTCAACGCGAGCTTTTGAAAAAATTTACAATGAAATTCTAAGTGCCCAATATAAACGTGACTTAATGAAACGGGTTTCCTTTATTTTCCAGACGGAAAAGTCCAAAGTCAAACAAGATATATATAGAGAGAGGGAAACATAATAGATACAACTGTTTTTCGTTTCTCGAAATAAAACAAAATATTTGCAAAGTTAAGTTCCATCCGAAATAACAATAATAATTGATGTCTGGCGCGTATTGATATTAAAAGAAAATTGCACATCTCTCCTGTAGAAGCGCACAGCTCTTTTTATCGCCGTCGCGTTTAAGAGTTTCCATATATAAAACATCCGAGTAAATAAATCACGGTGAATCGATTAAAAAGTGACGTCAATCGTTATAACTTTCCACACTCGAATATAAAAAGGCATAGCGGGGGAGCTAAAGAAGAAGATGAAGAAAAAAAAACGTGTCCTCGAGAGCTGCCGCAACATCCGAAGATCGCAAAAGCAGCTTTAGCTGGAGACCGGAAAATCATCGTAAACACACGATCGTAGGCTAATAAAAGCTCGCGAGCCTCTTCTCCTACCCCAGGTTTACTCGCAGGTTTACGTTAAACCCGAGAATACAAAATTCTCAATTATCTCGCAGTGGCTTGAATCCTATATAATACAGTGTATATATCTATCGATCGCCCCGAAATTCATAATTATTCGCAAACTCAAAATAATAACGATTCTCCTGACTTGAATTCGCGTGAGAATCATAATGCGCGACGTACGCCGACGAGTAAAAGGTATGCGACCGATTCTCTTGAAATCATCATCTCTGGCGCACTGTGCACTACAGAAGTAGATGACGTGGTATAATGGCGCAACGAGACGGCCAAGATCAGCTGAATTGAATGATTGTATACGCTCGTCGCATACGTTTGGTCGATCTCTCTCTCTCTCCCTCTCTCTCTCGTCGTCTCATTATCCCCCTCGTAGTGTACCCCCCTCGCTCATTGTTTAGAGAGTTCGATGCACCAGAATGCCGCTGCAGATATTCCGTCTGCGCAGTGCGCGTATATAGTGGATGAGAAAATTAATGCACTCGAGAGCTGCTAGTGCTGCTGGTGTGTGCTCGTCGAAGCCGGAAAGCTCTCGGCTCGATTCGTTCTCAGGGCGAAAGTGACTCTCAACGCTGCAGACACGGATAGAGAGAGAGAGAGACGGACACAGACACACGTATGTGGGCATTCTGCAACTGGCGGAAGTGCGCCGGGAGCGCGAGACTATATAAGAGAGACGGAAGTTCGTCATTTTCGATCTTCCGGTCATATTCCTTCTCTCTCTCTCTCTCTCTCTCTCTCTCTGTCTCTCACGTGTGCAGTGCACGAGTGGTACAGCGCGCACCAAGTATACATGTGTATGTACACTCGCTCAGCCGTTACGTGTGTATATATGTGTATATGCGAGACCGGAAAAAAGATCTCGCTATTTTCCGTAAATGGCGCGTTACGTATAATGCATCCTTCGATCTAAAATATCTTGGAGAGAGAGAAAAAAAAGAAAGACCGTGCATGCGTGCTCGCGGCAACCTAGCAATCAGCTGACACCAGCTCGGCCGAGGCTTTAAATACATTTTATTACAGCCGAGGCGCCGCTCGACACACGCACACTCGCACACACACACATATAGGCTGTAACATTAAGGCTTCATCAAGCCTCTATATAGACTATACTGCACGCATAATGTGGATGGATTTTCGAGCTAGGAATACTTATATAGCATACGGCAGAGAGACGATTGTTTCGTAAGCGCGGCCGCCACAGCGGAAATTAGAAAGTGCTCGTTAGAGAAGATGACGCGGATATCGCGCGGCCCGAGCCTGCCGACCATGTATATAGATGTATTGACGTTGGCGATCGCGGAAGTAGGTTTATACATCGTATATGTACCTATATATGCAGCAGTCGAGAAAGATGCTAACGAGATGTGTGGGCAGATGTATACTCGCCATAGTCAGCTATCCCTGTTATTCGAGAAGCTCGGAATCTCAGAGTCACCGCGACGATATCGATCATAAATATCGTATACTCTCGGGGCTTTTAGGAGAGCGGAGCGAGAGTCACGAATCCGCGTGTGAAATCGGAGCTTTCGATGGAGACAATGGCCGCGCGAGGCTTTGCCTGCCTGCCACGTATATTATATGTCTCTTCTAGCCCCCTTGTACACTCGCGCGTAATCATGCTGTCAATGAGTTTGCATGCGCGGAATGTGTATATATGTGTAATAGGTGGGTGGTAAGGGAAAGCCTACAATGCTTTCAATAGATTTTTGTCACACGTGGCTTGCGATACGCCGAGAAGAGACGTATGTGCATACCTATATACACCTTACTAGTCATTCATAACCAATTCATTGATTTCTGCAGAGTTGAACCTTTTGTTTGCCGAAGAAGGACTATACATAGATATGCGTATATATGTATAGAAGTCAGAAGCTCCACCTTCTGCACGATAATTCGTGAATCCGCACGTAACATATTATACAAACGTAGACGTAAGAGAACTGCAACTACGTATATATACTGTATATAGGCTGCAGTATAACGTGTGCTGAGCGCGCGACCGAGTGCACGTATATAGTATAAAGCCATCAGCTGACCGAGGGGCTGGTGCAGGAGCGGCCTGCGTCGAGCAGTAAAATTCATTGTGAATTCTCGGTTGGAGCGCGCGCACACTCCCACGCTCCATATATCTATACACACAGCCGCCGCCTTCTGCTCATGCTCGTGCATCTCTCTCTCTCTCTCTCTCTCTCTCTCTCTCTCTCTCTACTCTACTCTACTCTCTCTCTTTCTCCCTATAGCCAGCTCACGTATAAATCAATACCAGACCATATCAGGCTGGGCTTGTATGATATATAGAGAAAACCGCGAGTCGCACAAACTTTGACTTCTCGCAATGGAGGGGCACGAACAAATTTACTTGCGTATATAATGTATGCTACTGCGCGCGACAAGATTACACGTGTAAACGGACATCGGTACATGGCATTTAATTGGCGGTGTATAGAAGAGCATCGAAGGCGCGGTTTTGAGCAGCTGACTCGCGGGGGTGTGTGCGCGATGGAACGTGTGAATATAGAATACGTGCAGAGCAAGTGGACTCGACGTCCGCGCATGCGCCCCTTGGCCTTATCTTGGCAAGCTCACGCGCGACATTGTTCCTCTCTCTATCTCTCTCTCTTTCGAGAAGCGTGACTTTTGGTACACATCTGGTCATAAGTGTTGAAGCTCGAGCTACTACAATGATGATGCGCAGCAGCAGCGAGAATAAAAGTAAATAATTGGTTCGTGTGCATCATGGATGTAAGTACGTGCGCGCCCGCGGAGATCTAGGGTTAGACTGGGAAAGGAAGTGTTTTTAGATTCGAGAAGGCCAAGCTGCTGCACACTGTGAATTATTTTCGAGGATATTAATTATGTAAATATTATTATCATCGCTTCGAGATACCTTTTCGACGCTACCATGATAATTAGATTTAGATAACAGGCCCAAAACGCGTGACAACAATAACCGCGTGTATAATTTAGTTCCTCGAGAATTCGATGCAACTGCCACGCGAAAATCCCAAACTTATCCGCACGCATAAACAGCCTCTATTAATAATTTCATCACTGTTAAGGCGCAACCTGGACTTGCCCACATCTCCGAGAATAACTCGCAGGACTGTGTAACGAGGGATTATGTGTGTGTGCATTTCATTCGGAATGACAGAATTTCGTATACAATGCATCGCACTTTGGTTTAGCGCGAATACTTGTGTTTGTGTGTATATATATATAAGCAATGACGTCGTTGCAGAGAAGAGGCGCGAGAGAACGAGTTCGGCCTTTCCCGCCTATATGGCTGAATTCCGTGCGGCAATTGAGCCACGCCGCTTCTTTTATTTCTTGCGCGCACGCTCGTCGAGCCCGCGAACATCTGTCCAATAAAAGGACACGTTTTTTGCCACTCGTTCTTTCTCTCTCTCTCTCTCTCTCTCTCTCCCTCGCCTTTCTTCGGCCTCTCTTTTAACGCCTCGTCACCGTGTCTTGTTTTCGTCTTCCTTTCTCTGCAGCCCACTGCACGAAGCGGCCGCAGAAAGAAAAATATAACCAGCTTCTTTTGATTCGAAAAAAAGCTTCTGTCTTGCGCAAAGGAAATTGTGAATATAGCGGATGAAAGCGCTTATTAACGTTATACATATAAGTGCTATAATTATCGTACAATTGTATATGTTTTAATTAATATCATTATATAAAGGGCCGTGAATCTTGAGAATAACCTCGGGAGCTGCGGAATTGCGCACTCAAAGAGAGGATGTTGTTTCCTCGGGGCTGAGAACTCTATAAATTTAATCGTTGCGCGACAATTTCTTCCGAGGCGTAAAATATCATATCGCCTCTTCCTGTCGAGCTACTGCTGCGCGCGGCAATAAGGCGCAAAAATTCGCTGAACTAGCCAGAATTCGAGGAGCTCGCATTCAGCTTAGTTAGCTCGTACGGCTCCGTATACTGCGCCTCTCGAGCGTCTCTCGTCGTAGTATAGTAGTTCGGTGCGTCGTCTCCTTTTCGCCTCGCGACGCGCGTTTTTCCTCACGTTCCGTCTACTACCTGCTCTACTCGCACCGCACTTAATTATTTCCGCTCCTATGGACTCTCTCTCTGCGACGCAATTTAACTGAGCTGTCCGTATAAATAGAGACTCGTGCGACGAGAAGCCATACGCTTATATATCGGATGAATAATGAATTGTCTGTATGCAAGCTGGCGTTTTATGGATATACATATATATACGTATACGACATGAAAATTGTATCGTTTAAGTCACAGCGGATACTTTATACTCGAGTATTTTCTTATGTGCTCTTTACGATAGCGGAGTGTGCATATATATGGCATATATCGAGAGCTGCTTAATATATAAAAGTATAAGTGCTGTGTGTTATATGGGCACTTTATACTTTGTAATTTGTATCTGCGACGCACATGCGAAACTCGCGGCGAGCATTTAACTCAGCTCGTCAGCCCATATAGAGAAACGCTGCGCTATGGTATATAATTCAAACATCTACATAATTGTTAGAATGTCGTTATATTGATTAGCCTTATTTTGTCCTGCTTGTATAATACAGCCTTTTAACGCCTAAAATCCCGGCTCGCGTATATCGAAAGTCGATAAAGACTTTTACGCAGAAGATATATAAGACAAAATTGGTACAAATATCACGTCGATATTAAATAATGATCGCGCGGTCGATTGATAAGTATATCAATTGGAAAAATGCACGCGAGCCGATACGTGAGCGAAATAACTCTTTGTATATTTGTGTGACCGTGTATACAATTAGAATGAGATTTGAAATTCGTATTCTTATAATAATGTATACGAGAGCGCCGATATAGATCTTATCTACTGATTTCTCGGTATAATAACGCATCGACACCTGCCTGTATACGCATGAATATTCAATTAATATCGAGGCGAGGCGACAACGGCGCGCGGATACAAAAAGGTGTTGGAATATCGTGCGGTTTTTCCTTTTCGCTCAACGCGAGTCTCCGTCGCCACGGCCAATTGACTTTGTAATTTCGATTTAAAATTTCGCTCCAAATTATTTAGCACAAGAAAGAGAGAGAAAGAGAGAGCAGCAGCTACATCACGTGACTGACGCGCGCGCACGCGCGCATATATAATAGAAAGCAGCGCGACTGCTCGACGCAATTCGTTTTCGAATCAATTTTCTATTTTCGCTCTGGCGCTGATTGTCGAGGCGCGCAGGTGATGTCCTCGTGCGTCTGAGGTTTTACAGTTAAATCCGTATACGGTCTGGTAAGTCCTTCGAGTATACGCTTGTGACTAGTGCGCACTTGAGCATGTTGTATACTCGTTAACGTTTTGAGTACACTTAACGACTGTTCGACGCTTTGCATATATATATATAAGTGGTTGGGTGTAACGTTAGTTTTACGTGGGGGGCTGATTTTAGGTCTGTAAAGCAGAAATCTCAGCTTTTGAAATAGCTGTCGACTTTATTTGCTAAGCTGGTATACGGTTGATGACTTGGATCTCTCGGATCACAGTCATTGAGGTATATAACAGGTCTGTCTTTTTGTTCACGCGATATTTAAATGTTTGCCTGCAATTATTTCAAGTTTCTGAAGATTGATTGACTGATACAAGGATGGATAATTTCCCCGCATAATATAGTGTAAAGATACAAAAGTCAGTTTGAATGATTTTGAAATTAGATCCCAAAAGGGATTAAAAGCTTCCGTCGAAGGATCTTATTTCACAGTCGGCGATGATCCATTAATTTGCATTTCAGTTCTCTTCCATATACGCGAAGTTCACAGGATAAAAATGATCAGAAAGAAATCACTCCTGCCAATGGCCGGATATCAACGGCAGTCAACGCCCAGGAAAACCAGAAAGCCCATAGTGTCCGTGAAGGAAAGACCCGAAGATCAAGATCCAACTACCATGTCCAAATAAGAGAGCGAATAAAGAAAAAAGCACTTATAACATTCACGCATGTGTAATGCTATAATACCGCGGGGGCAACACCTACATACACGTATAACGAATAGATTTGCACAGACACAGAGACACAGAAAGAGAGAGAGAGAAAGATCACACACGTGTATACAATACGAGTCTTGAGAGCTGGTCGAACTATAACGCGTGGACGTGGTCGGCACGAAGATCACGTGATGGACATTTTTGGGTCACGGACGTCAAACCGCTCGCTCCTGCTCGCGCGATTCTCACACACACACTCACTCACACGCTACTTGCCACGCGAATATTTATATATATACACGTCTCCTCTTCTTTTTTCAGCTCTCCCTCGCTCATATACATGTACATGTAATGCCTCTTTCTCTAAACGATTCAAATGCAGGCGCGCGCTTTCCCCGGCCTGGGCATATACAGGTCGCGCAACATTTGCATTTGTTCTATATGCAGTGCGACGCCGGTGTACGTTTTGTGCAGCGCGCAATCCTCGAAGAATCAAAGAGTCCCAACGTGGTGTGCCCGCAACTATTTTGCACACTGCTACTGCAGCATCCGTGCACTATATATACTCGCGCAAAAATCTGCCTACCGAAACACGCGCACACGCACTTTCACTGCGCGCATTTCTCGATCTCCCGCTATACATAAAGGACGATAAATTCATTAACGGTCCCGCACTCGCGTATACCAGCTGCAGTACGCGCGCAAGAATTCGTCCCCTAGTATGTACATATATAGGCGCGCACGGTCGTGTCGGAGAGAGAGAGGAAGAATACGTTTGAGATAATGGCGATAAATCACTTTCTATCCCGCTCGCGCAGCAACCGCGGCAGCCTCAGCAAGGCCGCGTGTAGTCTTGCTCTCAGTGCACTTATATACATACATACGTATATATATATACACACTGAATGCATATATATCCTCGCATAGGCCGCGATACGGGGCCGTTTCCTAGTTTCACTTTTAACTCGCCACGCGCGCTCGTCAGCCTGAGCTCGCAGCGAAAGTAATAAAAGGTATACACGATTGTAAGCGAGCAGATGAATTTGTGCGTACGCTGCAGTGTCGATAGCGATTATGTGTGTGTGTGTATGTGTGTGCAGTTTGCGTAGATTGATATTGCGAGTGACGTAGAAAAAAAAAACACGTATACAATTTGGCGTCTTTATATATATCGTTGGCCGCAGTTTTCGATTAGGATATATATATATTGCACACGCATGAAATTTTAATTTGTTTATCGGCGATCGAGCTGCTTAGAAATTAGCCGAAGGTGATATTCGTTGAGCTCTGCGCAGTAGATGAACCGCGCAATTGGTATGTATACATATATATATATATATATATATATGGCCAACGTATATATACACGGGATTAGGAATTCGCGCGAGCGAAAATACGCTAGCCGCTGCGCACGTGTGTATTTTCTTAATCGCCGGAGCGCGAAGGATCCGCGTGGAGAGGAAGCGAGACTCCAGTCATGCGGAACTTATACACACCGCAACTCGTTCTTCGCGCGGATGTATATATATATATATGCGATACTCGATGTGCATACCGACGCGTATTATCGGCGCGAGAATCACGCGAGAAATGGAAAGTGCATGACTGGGCGCGAAAACTTTTTCCCGCGGCGGATGATTAACATTAGACGCTACTGCGTCCGCGTGTATATACAGACTATTTATAATATATATATATATATATATATTGGTGAAAATAAAAGCGCGCCCCGTTAATGGGGATTTTATGGGCAATCGCGCGCAGCGCCTCATCAAAATGCCATTATCTAATTTTATCGGCCGAGTTATACCCGACATATACATTATCCACAAGAGGATAATTTGCCCATTTACACTGGTGTTCACTCGAGACGCGTACCTTATATATTATATACAGAAGCGTCGACATTTTTAGAGTTGTTATAATTAACAACGAGCGAATTGTTGATAAAAAGGTTCTGCAGATCCACTCCTCTTGCTTAATCGAAGTTTTTTATTCTTCTCTTCATTCCAGCTCTGCGGTGTTGCAAAGAATTCGGAGAGACAGCGAGTGGGAGAGGAAGGCATTTGTCGTTATAGCCGAGCGCAGCGCGCACAAAAGGCCTTTCTAATTCCCGATAGGCCGGTGGTGCAGGAGCTCGGAATCGTGACTGTCAATCAGGCGGTATATACACCATTATACACACATACTGGAGCCTCGTGTGCAAAATAATGAGAGGAAACTGTCTGTGCAGTGTATATACATAGCATAGCCGCAGCAGCAGCAGCAACAGTGGTGTCTCTCATGCAGCGTCGGCGGTTGCTTTTGACCCCGTCACCCATAGCTTCGCTTTCACTCACGGGCGCGCCGACGCTGACAAATCGATCCTCCCTGTAATACACACCCATTACTTCCTTCACATCCGCTTCCACGATGTACTATATATAATACCTTTCTTCTTACCAAAGTGCACTGTACCGCATGACGTACGCACTTCTCGCAGAATAGGCCGTTTTATAGCTCATAAAAACTTCTATATATATATATATATAGGCGTATTCTCGTTTTGTCTGCAGCGCTGTAGACAGTGCGAGAGCGAGTGAGCCCTTGATGCGGAGTTCACTTTCACTTTCAAGGTAATACGCGCGCGTGCGCCGCTGTGTAGGAAGTCTCGAGATTTTATATATATACAGGGCTGTGCTGTGCTCTGTGCTCTCGAGACTCAGTGAAATTTCACGCGCAGCATGGATCGGAAGATCTAGAGCGTATCACCCAATAATAACTTTGCCACAAGTAATTGAAAACTTTTCTAAGTAGCGGACGAATTACGCGCGAGAAATTTGTTAGTCACAGAAATGAAATTATTTGCACGAGTAGAGGATGCACCGCTGCTGCTGTTGCTGAAAATGTATAATGTTTATTGATCAGTTGTACGTGTGCAGTCAGCTTAAGCTAGATATAAAATTACACGCGAAAATGTGTCTCGTTGAATTATCATAAGCGAACAAAGGGTGAGAGAACTGTTTGCTATGTAAGTACGAGCAATCACAATGTGCAGTTTGAATATGCACAATGCAGTGTCGGGGTATTCTATTTAAAAACCTTGTATTCCAAGCTTAACAATAAATATACTGCGGCGCAACAAAACAAACATCGAGTTTCGACGTTTGAGATGCATTTTAACGAGAGACAGGCAGGCAAGCAGACAACAGCAACTGCAGCTCCTTGTTTACCGGAGCACCTATTATTACCCACTATTCGGGGGGATGCAGGCGTACTATACGTACACACACACACACACACACACACACACACACGCAGAATGTCGCAATTTTCAAAATACAATATCCATCGCGTGCGCGTCGAAGGTCTTTTCCGAGAACCTCGAGTGTCTGTGTGTGTGTCACAAGGTCTTGCGCTCGTCGCTTGTCAGGAAATCATTACTAGTCCACCAGCCGAACAAAAAATGTGTCAGCTCTGTTTACGGAGTCGAGAGGGAGAGCGGCAGTTGTGTATCTATCTCTCTATCTCTCCCTCGCTCTCTCGAGGGAAAATAAAAAAAGGAACGCGTCCGTAATACACCCTTCGCGCAGACACGCACAGATGAAACGAGAGAGGGAATTATCGTCGGCGAGGATCACGTTATCCGTGCGAGGGGAGGAAGGAGCTGAGAAAGAAGGGGAATTGTAAGCAACCCTGACACTGTGCTGCAGGCCAGAGCTACGACGACAACATCGTCAGCTGTTTGCCGCTCCAACTCGACTAGTTTGCTTATACCTTTTTCTCGCTCCTGTAAATCGGAGCCTTGGCATTTAAAAGCATTTCATTGCATCTTCCACCAGCTGACTTTTTATCCGTAACGCAAATATCCGTTTGCGCGGATTCCCGCGGCCCAATAATCGAATTCCCTCCATCCGTGGGTACTGAAATAAGCGACTTTGATGCAATTTTACGCCAAGGAATTGATGAAGAGGCGCATAGTCGCGAAGAGAAACGACGAACGTTATTGCATCACGGGAAAGAGGGAGTCCAAGGGAGTGCAGGCGCAGCTGGGAGAGAGATAAAGAGAGATGGCGCGCGGACGCGTTCGCGGAGATCGATTCGTTACTCGCGATACGCATCCACGACGGGACACCCCGTAAAACCGTTTTATGACGCAATTTCCTGCACTGTAAATGCCGCGTGACTCTGCCCGTATAAATAGGTCCCGTAGGAGCTAATGGCTGCGCGAAAGAACTCGTGACGGAATAGTAGAAAGAAAAACTGAGACAGAGAGAGGGAGGAAGCAGACCTTTGGGTTGTGTTTGCGCGCGGCGCTGCATCAGCCGGGCTTGTATACACATACGAGTTCGATCGAACGTTTCGGACCTTGAAAACGCGTGCAGGCTGCGCGCGCCTGCGATATCCGAGCCGACGCCTACTTAGTAGCTCTTCTCTCCTGGCTCCTCCTGCTGTTCCTCCTCCTCCTCCTTCTCCTCCTGCTGATGTACACAGACTCGACTTTTGCTACTCTCTTTCACGGCCACTCTCCATCTGCGCAGCGAAAGATGTACGCAGCGATGCGACTGCTGCTGCTGCTGCTGCTACTTTTTACGAGACGCTTGCCGGGCAATTACTCCGGCTGATTTCGAAATTGTGCGTCTATATTGGCTTCCTTTTTTCGCGAGACTTAAGGGGAGTGTTTTGTTTTCGAGAGAGAGAGAGAGAGAGAGAGAGAGAGAGAGAGAGAGAGAGAGTTTGCGGTCTCGTGCGGAGCGGATGAAAAAGATGTTTTCGCGAGGTTCAGGCGGGACAGATACTTTCGAGGTCGCGAGTTGTTTATTATATCAGATTATTATCTGAAAGGGAGAATTCTGGGCCTGCGAGAAATTTGGATTTTACGCGTAGTTGACGAGTCTAATTGAAATTCTCCTGTAAATTTAACTAATACCCTGGTAGAAATGTTAAGGAATTCTTACCCAGTTTTTAGCTAGATTTTTTAAATATATTGAATTTTCACTATTATCTCTGGATCTGGGACCTGCATAAAAGTTAGACACTATATAATTGAAAATTAGTTCAAAACTGAACAATATAATTCGTGATAAATGATATTTGAAAGTATATTGTTCGCTTAATAGCCACAAAACATTTCCATTTGATTAATACGTTGACCAGTCAAACTCGTCAATTTTCTACCAGGGTATCTGCTCTTCAATTTTAATGAAACGACATTTAGCAATAATTATTGGAATTATGCAGTATTTACTGGGCGAACCGAGATGATGTTTATAGAATGCGAACTAATTCGGTCTATACTTTATACGCATCAATAGTGATAGAAATTGAAAATTTCGTATTGAATTAAATCTATTACTCACTGAAATGGGAAACACGTATGAAACCTGAGTAATGTATTTGTTCAACTAACCTGTAACAGAAAATGACATTCATTTTAAAAGAAATTTGAATTGCGTACATCGATTAATTCATATTAACCCATTAACGACCAAGTCCCCGAATTTTCAACAACTTTTTCAAGGCTTTTTTTCAACTAAAAAAAAGGTTTGAAAAAATTTGAAAAAGATCATATCCGACGTATTTTGAGCTGTTCTTTCGAATGTTCATACCGATTTTTTGTTAAAATACTCTCGCAAAAAAATATGGCGTGTTTTTCACGGAAAAAAGTTAAAAAATTTGGAAATTTTCAACTTTCTGAATTTTTTCCATAAGGAAAATGCAATGACAATAAATCAAAATACT
>UELV01126081.1:0-26361 GCA_900490015.1 Megastigmus stigmatizans | reverse complement strand
AAAGAACAGCTCAAAATACGTCGGATATGATACTTTTCAAATTTTTTCAAACCTTTCTTTTAGTTGAAAAAAGGCCTTTAAAAAGATGTTGAAAATTCGGGGTCTTGGTCGTTAATGGGTTAAAGTACAAAATTTTTTTCTCCCATAAATAATATATATTCATTACCCAAAAACAATAAACGCATTTATACTATACGTGAACGTGAAACTTGAGCTATTGAAAAACGTGAAACACTTTCGTGCACAGGGTTCTTGGAAAATAAGATCAATAAAATCAAGTCATCGCTACACTTTTCCGAGTCGCAGTAAATAATTCTTGTGTGTGGGTGTGTGTGTGTCTACGTCCGTAAAAATATCGCTTCAGCATTGCATGCACGTATCGTCTAGGCACAACACCGGAATATACCCTTAATTGATACAACATACGAGAACTGCGTCTTATTACTACTTTACCGCCGACGCCGCCGTTGCACGTATATATATATTTTTAGTGCTCTTGCGTGGCGACGAGCGTTTGTAATATACCAATGCCGATTCCGGCGAATTATCCTACGAGCTTGCAGTAATGCGACTCGCGAAATTTCTGGAGCTGATCAATTTTGCGTCGACGTCAGCTGCGCGCTCCGCTCACCGCGCAGTTTAAATTCTTTATATATATATCGTGCGATGCGTGGGTATAAGACATTAATTTGGACTTTGGCGAGACCTGAATGGAGCGATCGGAACGATGCAGTTTTTTTTTTTAATGATAATGACATATTGCTGGGTTTATACACGGACCGCGAAAAGCCTCGTATTTTAGACACGTGGAGAACCTTAAACTTGACTTTGAGCGCTGGATATAATTGGTTCGCAAAAATGCTCTAAAAAATTTTTTTATTAACCATTAGAGACTGGCTACATGGTGATTTCGCGGAACGTAGGCGAGTTTTTGCCAATAGGTAAGGCACTCACGATGCTTATCGGCATGACAAAGCACAATTTCATTTCGTTGCACGCGAAAGCTCAAACCAATAATTTACATCGTCTATGCAACCGCTGCTGTGAAATGAACTTTTCCTTTTTATTGTGATTGTTTGCGATAAAACATGACTCGAACTATCTTTACCAACACGTGTCTCAATTAAGAAAATAAACACTTTGTGATATTTTAAGAAGTGACGCGAGTGGGTATATAAGAAGCCGGTTTTTTTCTTTTTTTCTTTTTCAGATCCAGATAAATCTGGACGGTATAGCTTAGATAAGATATAGGAATTAAATGTGTATCGCTGCCAGTATTGCCAGCTCTTCCGAGATGGCTGTCAATGGTTTAATCGAAATTAAATTAAAAGCGAAACGGATCGCCAGGATATACGATTGGTGCGGTGAAAGCAGCGGACGGCAAAATATCAATAGGATTTATTCAACTCGTACATTGACTGATTGCAGTAAGACTAACACGATAGTCCCACAGACGGAAGATAGCTATGACACACTTTGTCAAACGCAAATAGATAATAATGTTACAAGTTATAAGTGTGTAACTGTTTTTGACTGATTATTATATTATTTTCGCATGTATCCCATCAATCTAATGTTACAATAAATTAACTTGAAAAGTTCGTGTTCTATATTTTTCTTTACACATTTCAAGATTATATACAGAAAGTCAAAAGAGCGTGAAATTTGCACGGAGTATACAGAAATACATTGCTTCGATACTGCAAGGAATGTCAAGGCAATTCACACGAAACGCGGGGCTATATATTTTTTGTATATAACTGAATCAGCGCTAATCCCGTCATTATAATGCAATACATGCCAGCCCAGCGTGTGCAGCAGCCTTTAATCAAGAAAAGGCTTGTCAATTCAAGACGACCAGAAACGATTCCCCTAATTCCACAAAATATGAGACCACAGCCGCTCTAATCAATATTATACAAGTTCTCCACACACTCGAGTAACCCCAGAATTTTCGAATATGTATATATATACTAAAACAGGCACTATCCTTAATTGAGCTCATCGAGACTAGAAAAAAGCACACACAGCAGCAACTCGAATCAGCTGGCGTACAGTATAGTTTTCCCGTTAAGCAAAAACTCTAGGCATGGCATTAGACATCGAAGAGCAGCTGTAATGGACGTGCGCGTATATCGATATATAGGTCTCGATGAATGGCTCTCAGTGTTCCACTCATAATACAGTGCAACGCGTGTCCAGCTTCTATATATGTATACGAAAGATCGTCGATAGATCGGCAGAGGTCGATTTATTTATACGCAGCTCGTCGCGCGCATGTAGCAGCGCATTACCATGGTATGTATATAGGCATATAGCAATGCAGACTGCGCGCGCGCGAATGTGTGCAGTGTATATATGTATAACCGTCGGTGATGTCTCCAGCCGCAATTTCAATAAAAGACCATCTTGATTCCTCGCTCGATTGTGTCTATCTCACTGAGTGTCGCTCGTGCCTCTCTCTCTCCCTTTGTGTGTGTGTGTGTGTGTGTATAGGCGAGTTGGCGTGCCATAAGCGCGCGCGCACATCGCTTCAATGTTTGCGAATTCCCGTGGCGGCGGCGGCGAGTGGATAGACTACTGCTGCATGCTAGCGACGTAATGCGAATTCCTGAGAGCTCTTGGTGGCGCGGTGCGCGTCTCGAGAACCGCCTGCTTACCGATCCTCGTTGATTTTTCTCGTTTTCCTCAAGCGCGATCTAACGAATGTATAGCTATAGCCGGGCTTATTTATTCGTCGCGCGGATATATTTCAGTGATTTGTTGGAATATTTTTGAACGGCGCTGCTGCTATACTGCTGCTTCTTAATGCATTATAAAACATAAAGTATATAGATAATTGGATAATTGGTCAACCCGAGCGGTGGGTTATATATTCGTAATTTGGTTATCTTTAGCGCAAGTTTCTAGCAACGCGAGCGTGTTCTGTAAGCCGCAACTTTCCTTTTGTGTGCATAAGAGGGAAAAGTTTTAGCGACAGAGGCGCGACAACTGCATGCTTCGCACCAGTTTCTCGTTGCATGTTATATATGCTTCTACACGAAGGTTCTTTTAGCGAATAAAGCCATTAATTCGTAACGCTCTAGTGCTTTAACTATATATAATAAGAAACAAAATAATATACAATGAGATTCGGTAGAGCGAATTTTTTTTTGCACGTTTCGAAAAAACCCCAATTCATCAACAGCCCTCGTACAATTACGAGAGTCGATATAAAATCGATACGATTGGCATAATTGAAAGAAAAGAAATTTCGTCAGTTCAACAGACTGAACTTTCTGCAGCCGAATCGCATCTGGGAATCTAGCCTAACAATGTCCCGCAAGATCAGCTGCGATAATTCGGAGAGGCGAAATATACATAAGCGATGTGAGCGTCCGCGCTACATCCGCGAAATGTGCAGCATGTCGTCAGCGGGCGCACGCGGCTTCCGCTCTACAATGTGCATGTGACTATATATATATATATATACACACACAAACAAACTGCACACTACACGCATAGAGGCATGCGAGCGCTGCAGTTGCGTAATTCGCCGCTGCAGCCGCTGCACTGCACACAAGCGCCTCGATTAACCGCACGCGATAATTTGCCGCTGCTGCTGCTGCTGCTGCACCGAGGCTGTTGCTATACGCGACGATGTCCAGCCTTTTAACGCGGAATATCGCTGCTCTATACGCGTGTGCAGTCGTGTGTACTGTATATTTCCGTACCGAATGATGTTGCGATTTTGCTTTCTTATACGTTTATTCTCCATTCCTATATATACGCGCCTATTTGGCATGTCTGTTTACAAGTTATGCATTTATATACAGTGCTGTTTGCTTGTACGGCTTTAATTTTAGTGTATTATATACCGTGTATATATAGAGTATATGTCTGCAGAATTGGAAAATCATTGATGAAGTGCGAAGAGCGCGGAAATATTTATTTCCGAGTGTTTTGTAGTCGAGAACGGAAGGCTTATATACTTACTTTTCGTAACTCCGATAGTGCCGCGTTGCAAAGCGGGACAAATTTTTCTAACTTACTATACATGTAGGCACTTAGCTCTAATAACAAATGCGCATCTATCCCGCAACAAAAAATGTCCGAAATTATCTACGAGATCATAATTATCCCCAGCTCCGAGTCTCGCGTTTCTCTCTCTTTTTCTTCTTCTTTTTTTTTTTTAATAAAGCTGTAGTCCTGCACTCGCTTTTATCTCGAAAATGGAAGCAACAAAGGCTCGTCGTATATACGGAAAGAGTATACTCAGCTGGCGAATCGCCAAAAACCTTCACTTCCACTAGCGATGGCGGCGGGGCCGAGCGCGTTCAGAAACTGCTCGCAGCGGCGGTTATGGCGGCCTATACACGCCGCGTGCCGTGGAAAGTTTTGCGAAATTAGTATATCGGCCGCCGGCGCGCTACTACATAGCTGGAGTTTTCCTAAACGCGGAATAGTGCAGTTTCGCTACATGAGCTCGCGGACCGAGAAAGCGCGGCTAATGCCTATACGATGACGTAATCTTGTCACCAGATGTCGAGCGGTCTATATGTATATATATAATATACTGCGGGTGATCGGAAGTTATCGCTCGCGAGATATGCGCGTAGAGCGAGTACAGCATGGAATCGTCGCAAATGCGTTTTTTTTTCCTTTCTTTTTCAGTTCGCCTGCACGGTATACTGATAATATTCGATCAGTCGGAACCTATATAAGTCACGTTCGCGTTTTGCATAAATGTCGATAGTCGCGCGCTCGTCCACCGGCCAAGCTGTTCGATCCTCGCAGCGAGTTATGTATGAAAATTGACGTGATTGTTTTTCTTCCTTCTATTCGGCGTGGCACGCATCTCATTGTACTTGCTAAAATGCACCAACGTCAAATCGGAAACCGGTGATTCGATATATATACATAGGATTTGAAGTCGCTTTCTCTCTATTTGCGTATAAGCACTTGGAAAAACAAAAGAATAAAATACAAATACAAATGGGTTGTCCTGAGAATATATATATATGCCCTTATCCGAGCTGCGCAGCAAAATTTTCTCGATGGATAAAAGTCGCCGCTTTAAAGAAAATGAAATTCCATTAGCTTCGTATAGTCGCGCGACCTTGAAGTAATTCCAATCAATTTGTGACGAAGAGTAGATCACTTTTCCAAGCGAGTGTTATATACCGTAATGAAATACTTTCCAATCAATCCTTAACCTTTAGACCACCTTTACGTATTAGGCGCCTGTCGTCGATGCTTTCGAACTACACGCATCACGGTCGCAAGCGATATAACATTTTTTCGATAACTTTATAAAAGAGATTGAATACCGGCGACGGTCTACAGACTATAATGAAAAGCCCTTTTATTTCGCACCAATAGCGATTATATACTCTGCACTCGGAAACAATTCATTGCCGACATGCATGGTATAAATTAAAATGCCACTTTAACTAATATTGTCCGGCTCTCGGTGTATCTCGAAACTTGGCTACTGTTCACGTGGCACTCGTTCCGCGCTGCCATTCTTCTCGAATCTAGAGGTACGATTAAACATCGATAAGCTATATATATATATATATACAACTTCCAGTCGGTCATCGCATTAGGAGTAATAGTAACGAACTTCTGCAGAGCGCTTCCTGATACAAGCGAGTTGCCGATGTATAAGTATGTATATATATAATGCATACGGGCGTCACGTGTTCCAGCTACACTTCGCGGCGCGGAGAGACACTCCAATTGTGAGTCACGTCCGCGAATAAACCGAGAGCTACTGCTGTTGCTGCTACAACTGCGCCTCGTCGTCGTCATCGTCACTCTCTTTCTTTCTTTCTTTCTTCTCGTGTATGTAACGCTGCTAGAGCGCCATCGTTATATACGTCCTTTTCTCTTTTACGATCTTTTACGATTTCGTTCCCTTTCTTTTCAGTGCAGTGCGCCCGCGGAGATGTGTCTGTGACGGGCGTGTTGTCAAGGTTGTACGCGCGAGATGAGAGGATTTAGTGTGCGGCACGTCGTGTTCTGGGAAAGAGCATTAAAGCGTGTATATGCTGAACACGACTTGAGAAATCGTTTCTTTTTCGGTCGAAAGTTACGGGTCGCCCGCGCGCGCGCGCGCTCAAAAGCTACTCGCCAAAGCGCGACTGCACTTTGAAGTTGTGCGCGCAGGCGATAAACGCTTGCTTTGCTTAATAGGAATATGACGACCAGATGCGGTGTGCAGAAATCTTCGTAAGGAGATGTTATATAGCCGATGGAAGATGTGATATTTTGCATGCTGAATTAGAGGAGAAATGACTTCTGTCCGTTTCGAGCACGCGAACAATATCGTTTTGTAGCAAACGCTAAGCAACTGCGACTTTTCATCGGTTCAAAGTGATTCTATATAAATGCGGCACGAGCACATCATCGACGCGTCGTAGGAATGCACGCAACTTATGTTGTCTCGTGTTGTCTTTAAAAAAAAAAACCATCGCTTATATTTATGCATCAACCCCGTCGCTGTACTTTATTGCCCAGCGCTCTGCCCCACTTATCCGTCGCGTAAACTGTATTTTTTCCCTACAACTTCTTTTTTCTCCTCAGCAGCAGCAGCTCTTCGCCTTTTTATCGCTATACATTATATACTCCAGCTGCACAACGCATGCACTCGTCCCTCTCTCTCTCTCTCTCTCTCTCTCTCTCTCTCTCTCTCTCTCTCATACAGCTCAACACTTTCTCGAGCCTCGTTAATCGTCTCTTTATATACTTACATACACACATATCCTTTGTGTTCCGGTGCACACGCACACGCAAAAACACAGACTCGTTAATTTCTGGGTATTTTTCCTCCTTAAGCTCAACATCGTTATTATACATGATGTATACTGATGCGCCTCGTAGAATAGTTAAAGAGTAGAAACACCAGACTCCGTAGTTTTCGCGCTCTTTTGCTTTATATGTGTGTGCTCATTATATAGTCTCGCACTCGAGATCCTGCGACTCGGGCGATTAGGCGCTCACACGTGAACCGCTTGAGATAAAAATGAGAGGCAAAGAGAAGAATTACGTAACGCAAGAAAGCTTTTCTTCCAGCTCTCTCTCTCTCTCTTTCTCTCGTGCACGCGCGAGTAACTGCGTAGGTTCCAGTAGCGTGAGATTGGCCTTGAAAAACGAGAATAATATATCGAATTCGATACGCGGCGGATATAACTTTCCTCGTGGAGCTCTGAGACTCTCTTGGTTGTCCGTTTATTAAATCAGTTGAGTATACGATGAAAACTTAAACATACGGCTTATGCACTAAGCGCGTTTTGAAAAGCTTTTTGTTACGGTATAACTGAATCAATGACGAGAACAATGCATCTCGTGAAAATCTTGGATATCGATGTCTCACTGTAAATGCATAATGTATAATACAGATGTAATCGCCGACTCTATATACCCACATGAAAATGCAATCGATTCAAAAATCAAAGTCAGTACACTAAGGCATTTAAGGTTTAAAGTCTCTCCGCTGTATCCAGCAACAGCAGCAGCAACAACAGCAGCTCGTCCGTATATATATATATATACACATACATATACATATTTCTCTGCGGGTCGTCCGCCTCTTCTGTGTTAGTGTGTATATCGGCCAGGCAGCTGCCAAGGACACTCGCGCGAGAGAACCTCGTCGAGTCGTGTCCGTATATGTATACACTATACATATACACATTGCCGTCGAGTCGCAGATAGAGAGAGGCAGAGAGCGCAAGAGGCGGGAAGTGAAAACGTGAATGTCAATGAGAGCTGCGCGATCGCGACGACGACTGCGACGACGCCACGTATATTAAAAAACGCCTGCATGATGCGAACTCCTTGGAAATTTCATTCGAACGTGCGTTTCCCCTTCGATTCGCCGCCTATCTTGGCTACGGCTCGGATTATACGTACACTCTGTTTTTTTCTTCTTTTTTTTTTACGCAGCGAACGAAGACGATTAGGTGCAGCGATTTATTTAGCGAATTTCGCGGGTGCCGTGCGCTCTCGTAGTCGTATTTTATAGTTCTATGAATCTTTGAAAACGCTTATATATAAAAAAAATAACAGCGCGCGGCACGTGCGGTATATGTCTAGTGTTTATATGTAGCGTTTAACGACGCGCAAATTTTTGTATAGCATGGATTTTTATCCCAGCTCGCGTTGTTTTTTCTTCTTTTGCGCCAACAAAGTGCATTATCGATAAAGGAAGAGAGAGGGGGGGGGGAGGGAGGACAGCCGCTCAAATCGCAGCTGAACAATCGATAATTCAGTAACCGCTTAATTACTACTCTGTGTGTGCTTTGTGAATCATTCTTTTGTGAATCCGCTGAGGCCTCATTGTTATGCATATATTTTAAAGTAAACATATGCAGCTCGAACGCGTATAAATTATCGCGGGACGATTATTCATTAGTCCGAGAAACAAAAGTTGCAATGATGCACTTTCTTTTTCACCGCGTGGATCATGTATACTCGTAAATTTAACGATGCGTTTCCGATGAACGATTTCATCCGTAACTCATCATGCCCTGATGTGTAATGAAATTTAGCGTGAAGTATTTATCGAGCAGTTTTTATAGCTTCCCAAAAACCGAGCCTATTTGCCTTTGTGTATTATATGTACTAATTGCAGCTCCGTTTGAGTTGCACTTCTGAGTTACACACCTCGGATATTGCGTGTAACTGGGGTTTTTTCTTTTTTCGTACTTACAAAGTGCCGCTAAGAGAATGTCCGAAAAAGCGTAATTCGATTCCGCTATATTCATTCGGCACGTATATAGAAGCGTGTGTGGAATTCGTTGGCGTCGCAAAAAAATCGACCTCATCGTGTATAGCTATGTTTTTATCATCGATATACAGCTCGATAAAAGTAAGATTTGAGTTCGAGCAAGTATAGGCACAGAACACGCCCGTGCGATGGAAGCAAAGAATCGAACCCAAAATAAAACAGTGCGCCCAGAGCTTCAAGAAAGAAGAACAATTTGTCAATCAACTGCGAGGTTGCTGGGAAAGGATGATCCTTTAGTACAGATTCGCTGGCTCAGGTTGATCCCGGGAGGAAAATTCTCGAGGATTTATTCTGACATTATTCGTGCTAAAGAAAACTAAAGAACGAGAAAAGTGAGTGTGATACATTGATACGATTTAAAATGGGTCTTCTTCGTTTTTTTTTTTTTTTTTACAAAAAAGTAAACAACATTTCACACTGGTATGTGCATAGGGAAAATAAACCTTTGAAAAAGACTATATTGTAGGTCTGAAATGTTGCTTTGAGCCCACGCAATTATCCAATAAATCCTTGTCAAGGCCAATAATTTAAGACGAGTTCATCAATTATCGTCAAAAGCAGCGTTTCCCCCGCGAATGTCAGCGTCTTCGGCCATCCAAGAAAAAGCACAAATAACTTTTATACACCAGCTACGGCGAAAGGCGAAAAAAGTCCAAATAAATGTTTAATTCATCGCTCTTTTCTATACGATATCGCGAGCTCGAGCGCGAGCTTCTCTCAGCAGTAAGTCAGTCAGTGTGTTTGTATTACACGCATGAGCGCCGCAGTACCTCAACGCCTGCGCCTTTTTCAAACCCATTCTCGCACAATATACTCTTTTTCACGCATGCTTTCTGAAGGAGAGAGAGAGAAAGAGAGATCGAATTAAACGTTAAATCCATCGGCTAGAGTGTGTTCTTGACTCGTCACAGTTAATCAAATCGACACGCCACACGTTCGATGCTCGCACGTGTATACTTATAATACGATGCCAACTTACACACACACACACACACATATATATATATATATATATATACACCAGTTTTGTCGGACTTGTGTTAAATGTATGTACAGTGTGCTCGTGTTCGTTACGGAAAGCGCTTCGATTCACTCCTTTTTTTATACTCGTCTCTCTCTCTCTCTCTCTCTCTCTCTGCGGGTTAAATTGGAAATTCGATCGAGCTTCGATTTTACGCGTGGCACATGCTTTCGCGGTTTTTTTTATGTGGGCTTCGATTTTTTTCTCTCTCTCCAATCAATTATGGGGCTTCTTTTACTTTTTAAACTGTGACATACAGGCTATAAGAAGAAAATATTCGATTTCGCGTTCAAGCTGTTTTTTTTTTTTTTTTTGAGAAATTTCATAACTTATGTAATGGTTTTATTCAATTGAGAGAGCAGCTTTTCGTTAATGAAAAACAGGTTACCGGAGCCTTTTTAAAGGTATATCAGCTTTATTCTCCATTCGGTCTTCAATCATAAATTTAATATAATGGGTGACATAAAATAATGGAAATATTGATGCGGGGGCCATCATTATTTTTTTTGTTAGGGATGATGGATTGTAAATTAAATTATACATCAAAAGCAGAATTTGGTAAGGAAAAAAAAAACTCGCATGATTTAATAAAGCATGCGTTTTTCAATGACAACGCTCAGTTCCTGTCTGCAGAAAATAAAAGAACACAAAGTATAAAGTTAGAAATAGCGTTTGAAAGGTCAAACAAAATATCCAACATTGTATATTCACTCTTGCAAATGTACACCTGACTTCCACGCGTGGAAAATTAATTCCCTATAATTACCCGCGATCTCAGAAAAATGCGCACAAAAACTGAAACAAAACACCGAGCCGAATCTTCCGACTCGTGTCCAATCGCCATTGTCCAAATCAACTCGCGCGCATACCTTAAACGTCCTTTTAACTCGTTAATGAATGCGCCTCTATTTCGCATCTCTCTCTCTCTCTCTCTCTCTCTCTCTCTCTCTCTCTCTCTCTCTCTCTCGGCCGCTGCACACACTGCATTTAACCTCGAGCTACACACGTATAAGCGGCAGTGTGCGGAAAAGTAAGTAGTCACTTGGAAATCCTTTTACGGTAACGAGAAATTTATCACGGCGTTAATCTCGTGGAAATTCTCTCGGTGCGGCGCACGCGCGACGGCCGCAAGGATTTTTACGAGAGGCAAGGCAAAGCGAACGTGTTTTTTTCGACGGACGTATCTCTCCGATTCTTTTCTTTTTCTTTCTTTCTTTTTTCTTTTTTCGTGCGTGTGCACTTCTTTTACAAAAGCCTTGGGAGAGAGGGAGAGAGAGAGTAAAGTAAAAAAAAAGAAGTATATCTTATATTTACGTATGTCCGAGTACATATCGATGTTTGCTCAGTTTGTATATCTGCACGGAACTTCAGGGTCGGTTACCGATATATATATTCAAACAACACAAGCGCGCACACACAGTCACACTTTCTGCGTTATTATTGAAATTGATGTTTCGCGCGACGCGCGGCGTAACCTTATAACGGATTCGCTTGAAAAATGCCATCGATACAATAAATTTTGTAATGCGAATGTTCCGATACAGTTAATCGAGGATAAAAGCTCGGCCCAGAAAGAAAAAACAAGCAGTATAAGCCACCGATAGCCCACAAGAGATAATGTTTCAATTTTATTGCCAATTAATTTGCTTTACTCTGCAGTTGTCAACTCGCTGATTTGCGTTCGATAGATGTAAGAACTAATATTCGATAAATATACAAGAAATATTGAAAATCCAAGAGGAAAAAACGTCGGGCTCGAGTACCTACATATACAAACACGAGATGTTGTACAAAAGTTATATATCTATGCAGAATTTTACGGCCAGGCTTTTTATATTGTTAAGCAGCGCCAGTATGCGTGTAAACACAAGGTAAAAAGATGCAGAACTCGAAAGTATGAGCAAGAACAGCGGTAACAGCTAAAAGAGAGAGAGAGAGAGAGAGAGAGAGAGAGAGAGAGAGAGAGAGAGAGAAGGAAGTGTAATCGCTTCTTCGAGTACTAACGACAGAGTTGCTATATGGCAAGAAAAGGTCGTCGCTGAATTTGATTTAACTACGGGACGCAAAGGCTATATACGCGTGAGTTTTTCTTCTTTTTTTTTACGCCGAGTCGCGCGTTCTTTTATGTGTCGCTAAGTAGACATTGCAGACAATTGACCTCCGAGTCGATTGCCTGCACTGCTGTTGACACGCAGCAATTATGGAGAGAAAGGCAATTTTCCTCACTCGATACCGAAAATTGTACGGCTGAAAAATATAAAATTACCCTTTTTTTCTTCTTCGCTTTTTCGTTATATTTCATTTTTGGGCGAATATTAAAACTGTGCTATTAAACTCTTTTACGATGCCATACATTTAAGTAGTCTTCAAAATACGTGTATAACCTTTTTAATTGAAGTCAATCTTTACTTCAGATACTCTTTAAAATTCGGTAAATTTATCTTTGTGAAATAATTAACAAACACTCTTTCTCTTACATGAGTTGCAGTGGCGCAAAGAAACAAAACAGTTGGTATTGACATTTTTAAACCTGTGAAGGATTTACTTGAACTGTAAGAATGGAAATGTACAAAAACAAGAATTCACAAATCACGTATTATATTATTCAAAAATAAATGAAGTTTATGTATAGGTTTTCATTATATGTAAAACGCTTTCGGACAATTTCGCTGCTTTAACTGCTACACGAGGTTTAAAAGTTGCACTCGATTCAACTCGAAACTCCACTACATACTCCACAAATCGATCCCCCTATACACAACTAATCGATCCCCACAGCGAAATATAACAAAACCAACAGCACTCGTTCAATCCCCCTAAATTTCCATTGCCCAAACTCATCTCCGATCACTAAAAACGCCCTCGGGGTCGCGCAAAAACGTTCCTCCGCTCGAAGAAAAAATGAAAGAAAAAAAAAAGAAAAAAAGGAAAAAAACGAAGAGAGAAAAGAATGTGGAGAGGCAGGTTATCGATCGGAGCGCAAACAGCGTGTTGACTTGCTCCGCGAAGAGGCCGAAGAGTCAATAACGTAAACAAAAAGAGAAAGTATGCTCGCGCAGATATATAGAGGCTCTCTCACACACACACACACACACACGGGTAGCAAATACGTTATGCATGGAAGACGGCGGAGAACGGAAACAGAGTCCGCATATACATATATAGGAGCGCAGCGCAGCGAGCACGTGGCAGCCGTACAATGTCGTAAATATAGTTAGCCTACGGGATCGTTGACATTCGACTGCGTGCGGAGCCCCCGCGGCCCACGAGTATAGCTCGGATATGTAAACTCGCGCGCGGCACCGATGACTTGTATAGATATTCTCCATAGAGGCCACGATTCGAGACGTCAAGACGTGCGAAAACGAGGGACGCACGACATCATCAGGCGCGAGAAATCCGAGAGATCCGCTAGTCGTCGCGTGTAGGCCACGTTTTTCACGAGTCGAGGTCACATGCAGTAGATACATACAAGTATAAGCGAGTTATAAGCGTGTGCGCCGAAAAAAAAATACGAGCTCTGCGAGGTTGCGCGAGGGCCCGACTATATCTCCCTCTCTCTCTCACGCGGCTTCATTGAGCAATGGCAATGAAAGCAAATATACATTCCGGAGTCTACGGGCGCCTATATATAAGTATGCCGTAAGCCACAGTGGCGCTATAGGGACTATTGGAAGCTTTTTTTCCGCCTCTATATCGTCTTCGTTGTTTGCGTTTGCGAATCGAGTTGGCGTGTGCGGGTGCGTATATAAGTATAAGTAGCGATTCGTTTTATTGCGCCGGATGATTGAGTCGCCTCTCGATTATCTTTATTTTTCGGGTTAACAACCTAAACGATAATTGAGTATTGTATGTTTGTTTTATATATGTGCGTGCATTTTGCGTGTATGTGGGTAAACAGGCGAATCTGATTCCGTACATGAATGAGGAGTGAAGATCGCGCGACTTGCCGAAATAGATCGTGAGTATATATACATCTTGTTAGTTTTATCGATTCTTTGAGTCGATTAAAATTGGATGTGGGTAATATTTTTGTGAAAGGAAAAAAAAATTATGGATTTTTGTGAAAAGAGGATTCGTACGAACGTCACTGTACTATAGACGAGAGCAGTTTGCCCTTCAATAAATAACCCAACTGATCAATTACGGCACATACAGCGATTAATTTCTATTAGAATAGCTTCGAGGAAATCACAAGCATAATGTTTATGTTAGTTTTCAATGGTTTCAGCCTTGCGAGTATAGTGCGTTGATATGCCGCGATAAATGATACAGATTGATGACAATCGTTTCCTCAAGAATCTGAAAAAACCCCGCAGAAGAGGTAATTTATATTTCCGCTTCTGTGCGTTCTCGGATAAGATTAATTAATGACTAATGTTTTGTCCGAGAAAAATAGAATTGATTAATCAAGCCTCAAATTATTCGAAGCAAGCTAAAAAGAATCGAAACTTATTTTTTTTATGTGAGCCAAAAAATGCGCGAGTGCCGATGATTCCCCTTAAAATTTTATTGGGGGTATTTAATTATTTATAGCAAGCTATAAGAATAGCACTAACAGAGTCGCTTTTCTATTATTTAATGTTTAGCCTTGAAAAGTATATAAAACATTATTAAAAAGTGGTGAATAGCGATACTTGATCAAATCTCGTTAGAGTAAATGGTCGTCCCATTAGAGAGAATTGTGTTGGGCTAATAATAGAATTATATTTAACCCAATAAAGCTGACGATTAAAGCTACAAAAAGTTCGCTCGAACCTATAACGGGAATCTTACAGACGGAAAGTCAATTCAACGAAAGCGAGAAGTACCTAATACATAAGTTTTAAAAATAATCGCAATAGATGACATATATATCCGAAATCGTAATTCACCATATACGTCGAATCTTCAACTGTATATGATATATGCCGAAAATCACCGCCCCGGTAGCAAGAAGCTGCAATAAGTATAAGTATAATCGCGAGCAGCACATAACTGACAACTCATTGTTCAATTCTCGCATATTCGCGCGAAAGGCATCATAACGTGTGTAAAACACGATCTCCACGCATGAAAGAGACACTGCGCACACACACGCACGCGTAAATATACACACGAGGAGATTAGCGCCTCCAGCTTAATTCCTTTTTGTTTTTTTATCTCCGTAATTTTCGCTCGCGCGCGGAGTCCGAGAGTTGGTGCATTATAGCACCCACGCGTAAACAAGTCACGGCTGACGTCATCGCGAGGCGCGCTGGCGGGTTATTTACGACGATGCGCTTGCGAATAAAGTGAGAGAGAGAGAGAGAGAGAAGCCGGTACAGCGAGATATAGAGAAACGAAGCAGTAGTCCGATCGTTAAGTGTCCACGTTATATACTGCACTGGCCGCAATACCATTGAATAACTAATGCTTTCCGCGAGAGCGGCTCGAAACTGGCTTTGCGCGCCTTCACATATATATACCTATATGTGTGAGACTTGATTGGAAGATTTTGCGCCACCGCATGTATACACATATAGTATGCGACGTTTAGCGAATGTTACAGTGCAGCGCCAAATCACTGATGAATACTGCTTTAACGGTACTTAATGGGGCGTAAACTGTGCGGGCATAAGGTGTGAAATGCGAGGAAAATTGGTTCGCCGGGAAAATTAAGATTCAGTGGAAGCTCGAATACGTTGACAAGTTTGAATCGCTATACATGAATCCCTTTAAATCCTTCGTATTACAGTCATTTCGTTTTTCTTGAATTTCAATTATAATGTATGTAGATTTCAATTGTTATGTCCATCTAAACGAAACAACTGCGTTACGGAAAAAGGTTTTCTCGTTCAATCGTTTCTGTATAGCTGGGATCGATAAACTATTCAGACATTACGTCCAACTCAAGGAGAAAGAATACGAGATTCGTTTAGCTTCTCAAGGTACTTTTTTATGCCTCAGTTCGCATCCTTCAGCTTCATCTCGAAGCAATTCCAAACTTATATAAATAAACTTATATAATATAATTATAATGAAAGGACGGCAATTCGAATTTTCAAATAAATTTAAATAAAATTTTGCACAACGGCTGCTGTAGAAGGTCGAACCTTCAACGCTTCGAAATAACGCAAAAAGTTCAATGTCCTCATCATCTTGTACCCAAAAAAAAAAAGACATCACGCACCCAAATGTTCGCACTCTCGCACTTTATGCACGCAGTCTGAATTTCAAAGTTCACACGACAGCGAGCTTTGCACACATAAAAATTGACCTTTCTTGGTCGATGCCATTTGCGGAGGGGAGAACCTCGACGCCAGTCCCACTGAACTCACACGACAATGAGTGTATATGTATATCGAACCAGTACAACAGGGCTGAAAGAGCGAGAGAGAGAGATTGTTATAATTGCATTAAAGAGCTGCCCGGCATGAGATAGAGAAAGAGGGAGAGAGAGAGAGAGAGCCACGCATTAAGTCGCGGAATAAAATAGCGAGTGCGGCCGAGAGCGGCTCGCGTCATCTGCCAGATTAAACAGCGATTACGCTCACTTGTATTATATTATGCTCGTGCGAGCGCCGCTCGCGGTGACAAACTCTTCCCACTTCCATATATATATATACACACTTGCAGATGATGCACGCATATTCACGCATCAGGCACACCGACAGAAGGTTTTGGCCGGTTATTACTAGTATACGAGCAAGAGCAAGAAGTAGCAGCAGAGAGGCGAAATACACTCGGCGGCGCTGACCGTTTCGCGCGCGTTTAACCCTGATTTCCGATCTTCGTCGCGCGCGTCACATTTTTTTCTTGACTTTGAGATGGCTCATGGTGTGTGTGTGTGTAAGAGAGAGAGAAAGACGAAAGAACTGAGACCGTTCCATTACGAGCGATGATAAAAATCATTGTCAGTTGTGATCATGTGTATAAACGTGCATGTATCATAACTGCAGCGATCGTGGATTGAATGATGTCGGTATTTTTTTTCTTTTTCTTTTCATTCTCTTATTTCCCTTGTGCACTGTGTTTGTGTGAACGGAGAGATCGAGTTCGAGAACAGTTTCGCCCCGGTTGATTAAGCATTCGACGACACATTAAAGACGATGCGTTTATCAATATTTGAGTAGTTTTTAACTGTTGTGTGTGTGTTGCCGGTGTGCTTAGCGAACATGAGACATTTGCCGGTCGTTAATAGCACATCGACTATCGAGGATACACACAAGCGCGCGCGAGATGATGGAAAACTGCATAAATTCGTGCGGTTAAATTATGCCGAATGCTAAAGAAGAGATTAATATTGTTGCGCAAAATATTCCACGCCGCGGTTGCGAAAGAGGAGAATGATCTTAATTTCGATCGCGGTTACCGATTTGTATACATATATACATGCGAATAATCTCGTTGCATATAATGTTCGCAATACTTTTATTTCTCATTTTTTTTTCTTATTGTATAAACTAATTTGTTTTTCTTCAAGCGCACGTATATATACCGTAACAGTTGGCAATAATATTTTAACTGTGTTTGTCACTGGATGAACAGCATTGAAACTTGATTCGATACACGCCTTAGAACTTAATACTTATATACAGCTGAATATTTTGAAAACGTAATAGGATGCCGAGCGTAAACTCAAGACTCGATTTATAATCCAACAGTTTACGCATGGTTGATGCGCGCGAGGATTCAAATAGACAAGGAAAAAAAAAATTAAGTAAGCGCAGAATTCTCTTCACTTTTAAGCATATAGTCCGTTTACCGTCCCCTCCGGTTCACGTTTCATGCTAATAAACTCGCTGCATCACTTAAATATTTTCATCGCAAATGTTTGAATTTCTGACACCATGCTATTAGCTTACCTATAGTATAGCGCACAATAATAATTATGCACAATTTTAATCAACCGGTCGCAATGTTATAATTCGTGTCAGGTATCTGTCAATGTCTAAGTTTGCGATGCCCGATGAATACAACATGAAATTATAAACGTAATTTCTCGAATCGTGTATGCATATTTTGATTTAGTATGCACAGCACGAAATAGTTTCTACAAATAATCCAATACCAAGTATAGATATATCTTGTATAGGTTAACATGTTAGTTTGAAAAAATTCCAATATCATTTGAGAGCTGGTGTGCGACTTTATCTAAGACATTTATCGCAACGCGTTTTAATTTATCATATCGATCGATTTATTATAACGCAAAAATACTGATACCAATTACAGTAACCTATAGAATAATTTTCTTTTTTGTAAATCCGTGTCACTCTCTCGCGGTTTGTAAATAATCCAGTAGCTGGAACACACTAATAATGGTCGTCGTTGAGTAAATGCGACAGATTAAATAACGAAAAAATATAGAATCGAAAAAATATGCAAAGTTGCGGGTCTAAATGGGAGTTGCATCTAAAGGCTCACAAGGAGCGGCTGTTCTATGCAATAGCCGCGCGGCGGCTGCTGCCGACTTTGCCGCCGCGTCCATTCATTCGAAGCGAAGAGAAAGCGGTTTCTCTCTCTTTCTCTCTCTCTCGAGATAGAAAAATCAACGATATGTAAACGCGCGGACGCATGGAACTGTCGAACTTTATGAAAACATGGAACTGGATTAAATTCCGAAAATTGCCATTTGAATATTTATGTTATACACATTTTAAAACTTTGCTCCTTTTATATATGTGCACAAACGTTAACTGCGATATTTGCATTTATCTTATTCAGTCGAAAAATGCATAGATAACAATAGAAGTTTGAAATGTTTCTGCGCGCATGGCTTAAGATAATTGCGGATAATTGTAGAACCTTAAAAGATTTTAATTGGTCTGAGAAAATTTGAATACAATAAATCAATTTCCAGGTAATATACCTCTGTAATAACAGCACACCAAAGCCATTTAAAAACTTGCCTATTTTTTTTTTGTCTTTCCTGTAAAGCCAAAGTTTTTTTTCATTCTCATCATCGCAAAACCTACAGTATATATAATTAAACTCGCCGCGATCAACCCGACTTTTTAAACTACTCATCGCATTCCCAAAACCATCGCACCTCTCAACTCAAATGTCTAACTCAGCTAAAAAAAATATCTTGTCCCATCTTTTCACTCGACAGTGTGTCGAAGCGTCGCTTTTGTCCATAAAACAGCTCCTCGCGCCGGTACACCGCTCTCGCACATGATAGCGTGTATATATATATAATAGAGGAAATCCGCGCGAGCAACCGCGACGCATACGAGTTCGCATAAAATTATGTAAGCGCGAGCCGAGCGCGCCGTTCGTTCACGTGATAAGATCATGCATATTGCTCGCCCGGGGCTCCGAGATATATATATATATATGAGCTGCAATTGCACCAGTGCCGCGAGCGCACGCATTTCGCTCTCTGCAGTGCCGTTGCTCTGTTATACTGCAGGAGTCTCTCGTGTGCATTGTCGAGTCGAACGAATTAAATGCGAAATTTATGGGGCGGTGGAAGCTCACCTGTGGACGGACGCGATGCTTCGCGATTGTTTCCTTTTGTGCGCGCAGCTCTGAGTGTATTATATATGCCCAGTGTTGGAGAGCGAAAGATGGAAAATGTCATTCCCTTTTTTGCGAAAGGCTGATAAAGAATGGTTTTGTGGAGCTGTTTGTTTGTTTTCGGGTACAAATTAAAGGGGCAAATACAAGTAGCGATGATAATAATCATAGATTATTTTGGCATTACGAGAATCAAAAACTTAATCGTTTCGATGAAAATATCGAGCCGTGTGTTTGTTATGCAGATAAGGCGCAGACGATTAGTAAATTAGATACGCCGGATACGCCGTAATGATGAATGACGGGTGCAATGCGAGATAATGACCTATAAAATATTACAAAGCGATATTTGTACGAAAATGCTTGCGCACGTGTAAGAAAAAGAAATCGGTCTAAATATAATGCAGGTATCTGAAGTGCGAAACCAAAAAAAAAATCACTTATCAACACGTGGTGAAAAGTAATTCTTAATTTTTAACCTGCGACTTATCGGAGGCAATCGCTAAAATGCTGCTATTTACAAAACTTTAATAATCAGCCTATGAGTGTGCAGATAACTGAGAAATTCGAAACGCTAGTCTTATTCGATTCGCATTGTGCATAGTGTAAAACAATATAATGTAGAAGTGTAACGAAATGATTACTTTTTGTTACAATATATGTAAACGAGCGTCTATGTGTGTGTATGTATGGGGCAACCTGCGAGCGCCACCGCCACTGCTTCCCCGAATATTGTAGACGTGTGACGACCGGATACACGAGAGTTCACGACTTGTTTCTTTTCAATAAAGTAATTTATCTTATTTATTATTTAAATAAACGTATTGTGTTTTATTTACTCTGCGAAATCCAATACCTAACACAATTTTCCTTTCGAGTATTATTGTCAGGTGAATTATGCAAAAGATATTATGCAAACGAGGAGAATGGATTCGCTTGAGATTATTGACCTAATTCTTATTCACCGATATCAATCGATATAATAATGAAAAACGTTCTCTTTCTGCGTGTGGAGCGCGTCGCATTAAGAATTCCGACCTTGCGAATATAATTAATGTTCTTCTTTATTAATTTAAAACAGCTACTCGCGGCAGATATTGAAAGGAAGTTTCAGTTGTACTTGAAAAGTTGAAAGAGACAAACAAACAAGTCTCAACAAATACTTATTTATACAACCATTTAATTGTTGATTCCGTTCTTCGCTACTTATCCTACACATGTGACAATGTATGCCACGGTAAAAGAAATTATTTATTCACGATAATCGAATATAAGCAGTCGCGGCGATAACGAAGTTCAATTCTTGAGGGAAGAAATTTTACAGCAACAAACATCAGAAATATTCGTCTGTCTCACGGTGCAAACACGTGTAAAAAAAAAGAGGAGGCGCGTTATCAGATAAGAGCAGAAATTGGACTTTCCTAATTTCTTATATAACAGACCGCGTGTCTATCTACAATTAGTCCAAATACATATTCGGTAGTCGGTGTTTACTCGAGAGCGACTCGAAAAACATTTATCCAACCAAAGTTCAAAGACTCAGTTACAACAGCGGTATATCGACATTTCAATACAATTCAATCGAATTTTGTTTGTTTCCCCTAGAAAGTTTTTTGTTTTCTTTATTTTTTTTTTCTCTAAGAGGTCGCGGCTCGCGTAAGAAATAGAGAAAAAGAAAAACCACTGAAATACCGTTAAAAGCTAAGAATATATAAACAAGCATTCGCAGTGCTCGTCGTAAAGCACTACGATAGCAGACACACACATGCGTTTATAATCTATTTTGCCTCTCCCTCTCTCTTTTCATTATTGTCCGCGACAAAAATGTTAATAGCAGTCAGCACCGAGACTCTTGTGGCATTGTGTCGTTGCTCCTCCGATACTATATTCACGAGGGACGATGACAGAACGCGCGGCAGCAAACGCACACTTATATATATACTCCGTTTCGCCAGATAAATTCGACGGCTTTATGCCGTTCTACTTTTAATATCTCCACACATGCTCGTTTTGTCCTTTCTCTTTCTCTCTTTCTCCTTCTTCGTGTACATCCTTCTGTCCCGCGGTGTTTTACTAACTCGAGGACTGGAGACAATAAATTTCGTTAAAAATATATATCAAACTAATCATTTGGAACGAAATGTGTGCAGTGTAGGATGTAATTTTCCAAGTGAGTATAATTAACGGGTCTAGTCGTATCTCGTTCGTTAATAAACGGCCGATATTACGCACTCGTATTATGCGGCTGTATCTATCGTGTACAACCGTGTATATATACTTTATCTCGTTGCGCTATCTTAACTATATTTTACTCGAGACTTGGAAATCGTGAAACATTAGATTTCTCTCTCGCACTTCTATATTTAACACCTTGTGTAGTTCGGTATAATACGAGTTTGATCATTTTCTATAAATTCCTTTTGGTTAAAGCAAATCTATTTCATTGAAGGTGCAAGACTCATCCTCGAGGTCGCATCCTTGAGAACTTAAATTGCAAACGTGTGTGTAATATTCATAGGTATATGTATGTACAGTTGGAGAGATGAAATTCGAACGATTCCGGATGACTCTGACACGCTCCAATAAATCCGAGATTCCGCGGTTGGCATGAATCCCGAAATACGTGGGTGATGCATGCACATGTACCCCACGAGATATCGAGTCGATATCGCATCGCACGTTTATATAGCTGTATATAGAACGAGAGAGAGAGAAAGAGAGAGAGTCAAACCCTTACGGGTGAAAATAATAGAAACACGTGCTCGCGACCTCGAGAGGCCAAAGATACAGGGAGAAACTCGACTCTAATAAACCAAGCGGGAAATCTTGCGTGCGTGTGTGTGTGTGTGTGTGTATGAGTTAGCATCGTTAATGAGCTCCGCAAGCATTTAATCTAATCGCGCATTACCGAGGTTTTCGACATGTCCAAGCGCGTGGTAGTTCTGCATCTTTTTCCTGACTATACTTATATATATGCACACATACGCTGACTCGCGCCCGGCTGCGGACGACGCATCATATCGCGTAAATAAACACTGGCATTGATGTTTATCTCGAACGTCGCGCAGTCTCGCCCCAGAGTCTTTCCAAATTTAATCTTCAGTCATTTTTTATACAGCAAAGATTCGTGCGAGATGACGTATACGCAGTTTTTCGCGGAGCGTCGACAATGTATATATATATATATATATATATATATATCTCCGATTTGGCGGGAATGATATGTATATATTATCCCAAGTGTGTATAGATCTATGCAAATATATATTCGCGGTGTGCTTATATAGTTAATAGCGAGCTGAGAGGTTGACCGCGCGCGTGCAGTGTAGTGTACAAATGTAGAGCGTGAATTTTTGCTGATAAAGCTGCAATGCACGTAAAAGGCTTCCTCCGCTATACTTGATTTTGGCTGCATAAATCTTAATCAAGATGCTGCTACTGTGCACGCGCCCGAACTCGGCTTTTATAGGCTGTAAATTCGTCTCTCGGTGCGGCTGCGCTCGCCCAAGACTCATGTGTCTTTTAAGTATACCAAGGTTATACCTCCGCTTTAATTTGAAAGAATGAAAAATCACTGCGCAACCTATACCGCACGTCCAAAGTAAATCAGTTTCGATAAGCATGTTAATTATATTACATATCGCACTGCAATATTGACGATATTTCTTCAATATCGATCTATTCCCAAAGACACACACACATTTCCATATTCTCGCCATTTTAACTTGGAATAAAAACGACGTCTATATTTCGTCATTCCTCAAAATTTCCATGTGAACAAACGACTATTGGAAGCGTACACACACACACACACACACAGAGACGCACGTACAATATATTTCATGGCGTGCACGTGCAGTGGAGGCACAACAACGACAGACTCCAAACCGCACCAGCAGCAGCAGCAGCAGCAGCGTGTGCATGTATATACTGGCGTAATCCGAGGCTCATTGGCCGCGAGTCAGAGAGAGAGAGAGAGAGAGAGAGAAAGAGTGAGGTTGCAGGTTGCATGCGCAGAACACGCGATCTTGTACACGTATAGCCGCGCGGCGCGGTGCACCGGTGCAGGATAGTTTCCATGGGCTTCCATTATAACCGCAGCGGCGGCTGCACGGGCGTGACACGCCGCTATATATACGAGTCGTCCAAACTCCTATATAATACCAGCCACGCTATACGAACGAAGCCTGAGGTGCGCGCTACACACATATATATATATGTGTGTGCAGTGCATACTGGGGCAGGGGAGGTAGTACAGCTATATAGTAGCTCACCGCGCGCGAGTGAGATTGAATACCTAATTTGCATCATCACGTAAGGGGGTCAATAAACGCTTCGCGAATCTCGTGTGTATATCGCGAGCGCGGGTGCGCGACTGAACTTTTACTGTGTCGAGCCGGCGCACACCGTCGCCACTGCTAGAGTGAAGTTTCGCGAGGTTGAAAAAAAGAAGTTTGAATTTTGGCGCGTTGCCCGATAACATCTTTTTCCCCGTTTTGTTTTTGTTTCAGCGCTTCGACGACAAAAAAGAACAAGAGAGAGAGGAGATGTAGTAGTAATGCGCTGGCAGGGTTAAGAATAGCGAGAACGGTGAAATATGACGTCGGCAGGAATATTATTATGGATTATAAATAAAACGCCGCTGGTTTATAAATAGAGAAATAGATTTTTTTTTCTATCCTATATATACCGCGTTTTAAGCGGAAGGTTGTTGTTGCGCGCTGCGAAACCTGTGTGGCGGTATAGTAAGTAGTGCCTCGCCGTGAAATACTCCAGACAGACACACTCTTATATACGATTTTCATAACAAAGTTCGTGCACCGAATAGAATGTATAATTTAATAGGCGTTTGTTTTGTGCAAACTTCTACGGGCGGATGTTGGGAATGTGACCTGTGCCATTTTTCGTGTCAATAACAGATCTTTGTTGCAGCATGAGGTGTGAAGCGTTATATGTAAGCTTGTTTTTGTGGATACTTCTGTTACTACTGAAATGTATCGTTGCGCGCATTTATTGTGTATGATATAAATTTTAACGTGAGCGCGGTTTTTTTAGTTGTATGTACGCGAATAAGGATAACTGTGCGTCTCAACGGTGGTTTGTTCATTAATAATTCAATTATATGCGAATCATTATATCTACACTGAAATGTAAAAGCTTTTTAATTCTACTCGGCAGATATTTGAAATTGTTGAATTCATTTGCTGAAAGTATATAAACTAACGCGATATTTTATAGATAGTAGAACACTACTTAAAATGCAAAGCTGGGTTATCGAAAAATTATTTGCGTATATACCCGACAGAACTCCATTATACGAATGTGTATATATAGCAACTTACTTTGAAATGCACTTTGGAAATGCGATGCAATGCACAAAAGAAATGCGTATACTCCGATATGATAAGTTCAATACAAATAATATAAGCTCAGAAAAAAAAAAACGTTTATCGCGACTACGAGTATACTATCGGTATATATACGCGAATAAATATACCGATAACAATTTGACGTTCGCATCGCTCAAGTATCATAAGAAGCTTCGTTTCATTTTTATATACATCAAAATTGTCGTGGAATTCTCGTTTTATACTCCGATACTCAAAGAAAGACGTATACAACGAATATCCTCCCTCGAAAGCCATCCCACATCGCATGAGCAAAAAAAAAAAAGAAAGAAACACCGATTGACTGATTGTGCAATACTGACCTTTTCGCCGTCCAAACGGTCCCAAGAAGGTTCCATTCTTGCCGATGACGTTGTCATCTATATACCTAAGCAGTTTGCTAATGTCCTCGCCCCTTTTAGCCACGATCGACTTGACCGGGCGCGGCGACTGTCCCTGCAAAATCTGCTGCTGCTGCTGTAGCTGTAGCTGCTGTTGCTGTTGCAGTAGCTGCTGCTGGTGCTGTTGTGGTGTCTGTCCAACGAGCTTCTGCTGGGACAGAGTCTGCGTCGTCTGTATGATCTGTGTCTGGTGCGTCAAGCTAGGACAGCTCGAGCTCGTCCCTATGGACGCTACACCAACGGTCTCCTCGGCCAGAGCGTTAATCCTTCGCTGCGAGCCACTCCAGCTCTTGCCGCTCGAGATCTTCACGCTGCAGCTCATTCTTCTCTCATATCATTACCACCCCCGACTTTCGCGCGCACACAACCTCGACACCTTTGTTATCTTTTTTTTTAATTTTTGTTCTTCGTTCCTCCCTTCTATTACCACAACTTGAAGTCTACACGTCTCTCTCCCTCTCTCTCAGGAGAGGAGATGAGAACAGCCGCGAGGAACAAAAAATAATATATATATAAAACTCACAGAGGCTCACAGTGGCTGTGTGTGTATATATGTGGCGTATACTGCACTGTAGCGGAACAGAGAGTTATGACCCGTCTATTACTACTGCGTCGGGACTAGTCTAACTACTACTGACTAGAGCTCGCTCCTCGTTCCCTTTCACTCGACTCTCGAGATTTCCGCAGCGGCGACACGCGCGTCGTCGCGCATAATGATTTTTCCCCTCGCGGCCACGGTATACTACTATACACGCTTAGGACTCGCTCTCTTTCTATCTCTCTCTCTTTCTCTCTCTGTCTCTGACTATGTCCCGTAGGACACACCGTGCGCTGATGCTACTGCTGCTGCTGCTGCTGCCGCTGCTGTCCCTGTGGCGAGTGTGTGCCTCGCTGCTGCCGCTGCTGCTGCTGTGCACGAGAGAGCAAGAGAATATTGTACGATACGTCTGCGCCTGCGCGTTACCCAACGCTTCTCGCCGCGTATTATACACGTATATGACTCTCTCTCTCTCTCTCTCTGTCTGTCTATATAGTATATATACATATATATAGTATGCTGGGTATACAAGTCTAAGCAGCGGAACGAGAGTTTATATATCGTGAGCGTGTGTGTATGTGTGAGTCGGAGCGATCCGTACTGGTGGAGCGCCAAGCCGAGACTGAATGTCTGCCGTAGTCGACGACTGCACTATAGTCGCGCGCGCACTGTTGCCCGAGTCTCTCTCTCTCTCTCTCTCTCTTTCTACGGTATATATCGGTATACACGCGTATGTAGGCTATGTATATATGTATATA
>UELV01126076.1:0-10087 GCA_900490015.1 Megastigmus stigmatizans | reverse complement strand
CACACACACACACGCGCGCGCGCGCGCGCATAGCTCCCTCCTCCGCTTTTGCTTTCCCGGAGTTTTCACGAGCCCTTTTCGCTCCGTGTATATACATCGGGCTATCGAGCCAGCTTTTCTAGTTGCCGTACATTTTCACATTTACTTTTTTCCTTCTAGGTCATGTATTTTTTGTTGCGTTTTCTGGGGATTTCTCCCTGGTTTGATTAACGCTTTAATTAGTACGGAGTAATCGATGCATGTTTTATTTTGTTTTCGCACGAATTAAAGGTTTTGAAGGAGAAGTGGATTTGACTTTCAATTATGGTTCTTATACCTTTGTGTTTTTTTACACAAATATTTATGGGTAAGCATAAGAAAGCGAATTAAAGAGGAAAATAGAGGATTTAAACATATTTTTTTTTATAAAATTTATCCATTTTGATTTAATTTTTATTTTTCATCGATATTTAATTAATAAAGTCATGCTTACTTTAATATTTTTTTAAAGTTAATTAATCAAAATTGAAAATAATTTAATTTCAAATATCACCGTTCAATACAATTATTTTGATAAACTTTAATTTCTGTCAATTATAATTAAAAATTTTTGTGATGTAATTCATTTAATGCGTGCATACCATTCTAAGTATTATTGACAACGTTTAATTCACACATTAATCTAAGTTAGCGATGTCATGCTTTAATAAATATAATTATCTATATTTTAAGTTCCAATTCGAGAAAATACGAATTGTTAGAAGCAGAATTGCAGAATTGCGTATTCACAGAAACAGATTTCATAATAAAGTCGACGTATGGATCATTTGTCGTAAACCATTTTAATGAACTCCATTATGGCATTTGGTAATAAAACAAAAAATTACATTTAACCATATTTTTCATTAAAATTTATTCAGTTTCATATCTTAAACCATAATAATTAAAGGATCTTTTAATTTTACGATAAAAAAATGAATATTATAGTAAATTTGATGTAAATCCGAGTTCTCTAAAAACTATGTAAGAGTTCATAAACTTTCCCTAGATATCAATATAATTTTTATTATAGCGAAATACATTAATATTTACTCTGCTCACTGTAACTTTTCTCGACTGCCGTAGAGCTTGCATTTACCATGAATTTCCAAGATGTTTTTCTCAACAAATTCCCTCCATGTATATTTCTCAAAAGTTTTTTATATTTTTTCTTGAGGCAGTATATTTTTGAACTTCTGAGAATACCTTACGTTCCAATTTTTATCGGATAAACTTAAAAATTGACAGAGCTGCTTGCCTATATACGTATAAGACCTCGAGAATACGTACATATATTTTTGAACTTGGATCGTTTTTATTTATTTAAAAACTTTTGTTCATAAGATATAGAATCAAGCACAATTTTCCTAAGCTTGTAATGTCAGAAAATATGTAGGGTCTGCATGTCTATAAAGGTCAAAAACAATTAAGGAAACCGACACCGGCTAGTTACTAAATTTTGACAGTTTGAATCCGACTGTAATTAATTCGATTAAGGTCAGAGTATGAATTCGACTTGTCCTAAAGTAGGATTCCGATGACTCTGAGGTCCCCTAAAATCGGCCCTTTCGCTCCCCCTCTAAGCCTGATCCTCGGTAACGAGTTCCCCAAGACAGAATTTAATTGCAATCAAATCCATTCCTTGAACAAAATAAATTTTCACCCTAAATGTGATTTAGCGAGCCAGCACCAATGTTCTGCACTATTATATACTTTTCGATTTATAATCAATTTGAACTCGAGCGACAAATTTTTTACTTAATCCAAACCGAAATTGCTTTATTTCCGTAATTGTTTTATCATAAGATTCGGTGTTGGAAACTTGTAATGCAAGTATAATCCACGGAAGATCCCAGATAAAAATCACATCACGTAAGCTTGGAATCAAGAGCTTAGCTGGAAATCGAATGGCTAAGCGTTTCAGTTCACCCCGACAAAAAGTACATGCTTTGCGCGACATTACGAGTTTCTGAACTAGTAAATTAGATGAGATTAAATTAAATTACGCACTTCATATTTAGAAGCAAATTTATAATTCCATAAACTGCCATCCCAACTTGTTTCCGTTCTAATCTCATTTATCCCCAACCTTATTATGAACAATGATTTTTACTCTGTACCTTCTTCTCGCAGTGATATAGCTATTATGATAGCAGCATTGTTACGAACGCTGATTAACCGAGTATCACATTTTCAAATTTAAAAAAAAAAGTTCGGAGATGAAAAGCAATTTTTCCGACTTTTGAATAACAAGCTTTTATTTTGCCCACGAGCCAAAAAAAAACTGTTCTTGAATCTTGGCATCCATATAATACATAACATTTTTTAGATACACCCCGGTACCCAATCTCATGTTTTTTTATAATGCTTAATTTACATAAATATTCAAATTAGCAAATAAATTTTACTCCAGATAAAAAGCAACGTTTTCAGTAAATCTTTCGTTCTAAATAAAACTATTACAAATAATAAACATATTCATTTTTTACACGGAAATTTATAAAGAAAATTTTAATGTATAGCTCACAATAATCATGAGATTGTTCAGTAAAGGCTTATATATAGAAGCTTACTTTTGTCGTTCAGAAGCTAGCATTTTAGAATCACTCTGTGGTTCAACGCGATAAAGCAAAGAGTGGTAATCCGACCAAGATTGAAACTTCGTATCCAATCTTGGTGAAACTACTTTTTAAAAATTTACGGGTCAGTATTTATGATTGTTTGCCGAAACCACAGAGAGAGATATATATATAGAGAGAGAGAGAGAGAGAGAGAGAGAGAGAGAGCAGAATCGAAATTTATAAATCCAGTCGCAAACACGAAAAATCCATTATTTTTCGCAACACAAAAATTAAATGCACCCACTGTAAAGTTTTGATTGAATTGCTCTGCTAATTTTCGTGAAATATTGTAGTTTGCGCGCGGCTGTATAAATTAGCACGGGCGAAGTTGTTTGGTGTAAAAAAAAAAAATATAGCGTAACGTGCTAAGAGAGGCGGGTGGATAGAGGCCGGAGACTTCGGCATTATTTAATTTAAAGTTCAATTCAAATCCATACAGTTCCGAGTTTAGTCACAGCGCGCCGGAATGAAACTTCAGTTGCGGAAGCCCCGCTGAATTAGCCAAGATATTTATCTTGGCTTACAATCACGGGAGGACCCGAAATACGACTCCAGAATCTAAAGCAGAGCTGCTCTCTTCTCGCTACGTCCCTCTACGCTCAGTCCTCTCCTCCGGGTCTCTCTCTCTCTCTCTCTCTCTGTCTCTCTCTCTCTCTCTCGCTCTCGCCTATCCGTTCCGACCCTGCTTACATTCCGGTATACCCAAAGGTACTGTTGTGAACTTTCGCGTTGTTTGCTCGCGCGGGCGATCGTCTTTCATTATGGTTAATCTTTAATTTACCATGCTCTCTTTGTTGCGATACTCTCTCCCTCTCTCACCCTCTCTCTATTCTTTGTCCGTTTCACTCATCGCTTTTTATAATAAAGGTCTTTGTTGTCCCTTCGCTAAAGCAGAATTAAATGAAATGCGCTCACCTATTGTTACTTTGAATCACGTGATTCTCATTTACTCGTGCGGAATTTCTTTTTTTTTTTGTTTTTCAAATTGCAGAAGTTAAAAACAAATTACAATGGGGCAATATCTTTTATTAAAAATTGTCGGTGAAATTGAGTTTGCTTTTATAACGAAAAAATTATACATTCTAGTTAAGGAGATACAGTCGTTTAATTCTTTTAATCCAAAATCTCTTCATAAAGAAAAGACATTGAAATGTTTTTACATGTAAAATAATATAAACATAGTTAATGAACTTTCATGAATTCCATGACTGGCTTATTCAATGTGTCTTTAAAGATATGCCGTACTGTCTCCTCTAGTGTATAGTAGCCGAGAACGAGCTATTTTCATTTCTTTTATTCTATCCCGATCATCTCGAAAACTTGAAAGTGGACTAATTGACAAAAAGTAGGATGCCTTATCTACAATTGAATGTCGTAGGTAGATATATATAGGAACAATCTGAAAAGAGTAAAGTTCCAAGTGATTCGCCTCTATACAGGAGTATTACAATTAATTACTATTTCTGTGTCAGAAACGATTTTCCCAGCTTAGAGCTTTTCAATTTAAACTAATTAGCAAAGCTTGATTGAGATCAATACTTGGAATTGTTTATCTTTACCAAGTTGCCTTGAAGATGCGGCACTCAAGCCGAGGCAACTCGATTAAAGTTGCATTGCGACTCCTGCCAAGTGAAAACGGAGTTAGCCGGTAAGCAATTCTTGAAATACTTTATTAAAGGTTTAGAATAAGACGCGATGGAATTCCTTAAGTTAGTCTTACAATAGCGGGTTTAAATTATTGTAGACTTCATTGAATGTAAATGAAATTTTTATAACTGGATCTCATTACGTATTTACTGTTAACGGAATGAGCTTGCAGTACAATTTTGTAAAACTGTCAATTTTATTTTAAAGGACCGATGTACTTTACACACTGCAAGCCTTATTGATCGCAATGATTTTAATTTAAGCCTCGTGCGAGTATTTAGATTAGAAAAGTTACATCGTTAAATTACATTCCCAAGGATTTTCATCATTATCGGTGTGTTATCCTTTAACTATTTACACAGCGAAATTAATCCATTCTGCAACGTATACATTTACTAATTCATGGCCTAAATAATACAGACTTAGATCGATCCTAGTTATTAAATTATAACTAAATATATTTTCGAGCAGTAATGCCTAATCCACTAATTTAAATTAAGTTTTGATTTTGACCTAAATCAAAGTGTTATTCTCAAACAATTAAAAGTTTCATTCAATCGGAAAATTTAATCAGGGATAAAAAGAAGTATGGGTATACGTACTTCGAATGGTGAAAAATGAAGAATGCGCAATCGATCCCCGCTTTTCAAATATGCAAAAATCTCAATTTCTCATTTTTCCATGCGTATTATTCACACGCATCAAAAAGTTAAATAGGTCATTCACGATTCGTGACATTTTGGACTGCCTTCGAGCAGTTTTTTGATTTTGAAGATCGATAACACGTGATATTGCAATATTTGAAAAAAAGCAATAAAACTCTCTGTTACCGCACGCTATTTTTACCAAACAAAATAGTAGTTCAAATTACCCAAAAAAAAAATAAGTTAAATATTTTAGAATAATCATAGAAACTGAAGTTTATTAAATAAAAAGAAAATTAAATCTTAAAGTTAAAAATTAAATTTTTTATTTTATTTATTTAAAAAGATAAATTTTTAATCAATTACACGAAGCTAAAATATAATAATTGATATCGAAGAATATTTATTTAAAAAAGAAAAATTTTGAGTCTCCTTGTTTCTCTGGGGAAAAATACAAATCCACCAATTTGAATAAATCAGTATCTAAGCCCGAAATATTATTATTATATAAAGCTACCGAGGAAAGAAGCAAACTACAAGATATTCATATTCTCGGTAAAACGCGAGGCGTGATTTCCAGTTAAGGAGGCCTTAAACGGTGGATCGTGATAGGAATCGGGTGGGGTCGTTTGTACCTGCCATCAGCAAAGATGCTTATCAAGAAGCTCGAAGCGCTTGTCGCGTTTCCGCCAGTCGCGCGCGCGCCATTCACAATATAGCTCGCACACACCTTACGCACCCTGTGCCACGTATATACACTCCGAGACTCTCCTTCCTCCTCCTGTCACATTCTCTCTCTCTCTCTCTCTCTCTCTCTCTCTCTCTCTCTCTCTCTCTCTCTCTGGCTCTCGGTTTGCGGTATGAACTGTGTCAACGCGTGCGCGACAACCTGCCGCCACCACCGCAGCCAAAAATGAAAGGTGCAGTCGTGCAGCGACAAAAATGAGAATAAATATTGCAAATTCGGGAAATATATGCTGTGCCGGTCGGCAAAGCCGGTTTTTGTCGGGCGAAATGAAAAGAATTTTTTATTCGGATATGAAATTTTGAAAATTTTTGCTGGCTTGTGTATATGCCAATGGTGCATGCATGCTCGTACAGGCGTCGTGTGTCGTATTTATTTGAAGAAATGCGTACTGGGAAAGTAACGTACAGCAGCGAAACAGCTGATGAATTAAGTTTTTGCAGTCTGTTTGGTTAAACCACAAGTGAGATTTATTTTTTTTAATCAAGTAAAAATAGTTTCGTAGTTAAGCTCGAACACCACTTCAATCTCGCACACTCGACGCTGTATTTGAATTATTCAAACGTAGAAGCAAGTATTTTAAGATTTTCTATTGCATTTCAATATTATACATTAAAATTCGATTTGGCGACGAAATGGTATATATATTTATAACCACGTGTTCATTTGAGAAAAATCTAAAATCTAAGAAACTCAATTCTCTATAGTTGCATAAATAAAGAATAATATAGGAGTTGGTTTTTCAACTCGAACCGAATATACGTCTGCACATGAAGAACACACGAGAGAGACCCTCATTTGAACTAGCTGCAAATTCTACTATTTATCTCGTAAATGTCGGAAATTATTCGCTGTGCACCAAAGAAGCCAAGTTGCGTCGTCAGGTTGTATAATTACATATATCGACTAATTTCTCGAGTTCTCAAGCCCGGTAGGACGAAAAATAAAGTTTCGTGGTCGCATCAAAAGCCCCGCCGGCTACGTGTAGCGCAGGTGCACGTGCATAAAACCCGAGAGAGCCATGCAAACACAGGCGGGCGACACAGCGTACAGACTAGACCTATATGTAGCGAGAGTGAGAGAGAGAGAGCAAGAGAGCGAGGGAGAGAGATAGTGAATGAAAGTCCCGCATTGTTGGTCGAAAATGGGACAGCAGCAGCATCAGCAGCAGCAGCGGCGGCAGGCAACGTTCTCCTCGTACCTCGCGCGCTGTCCTACGTAATACTCGGGAGGTGTTGAGGCCGGGGACGCGTTCGCACACGCTGCAGCAGGACGGCCCTTACGTTACATTATGAGGCTGCTCCGCTGTGTGCGGCGACCCTATGTGCGTATGTATGTGAGAGAGAGAGAGAGAGAGAGAGAGAAGTCCGCGCGCTTGGTGCAGGGCGTGCGATGCTGCTGCTGCGAGAGAGAGAGAGGAGGCAGTGGCTGATTAAACTCGGGTTTTACGGGCATTACGCGTTCCTCTCCGAAATACACCATGTACTTTCAGCCTGCGCCATCCACGCATCTCTCAACACACACAGGCACACTCATCCGCACCGCACGTATTTGCAGCTGAATATATATATATGTATACCTATTATATACAGCTACGTGTAAGGTACGGAAGGCGAGCTTTGCGTTATATGCACACCTTTGGTATACACACGCGAGTTTAAGCTCTTAGAGTCCCTGCGTGACTCTCGACACATACACACACACACACACACACACACACAAACACACACATACGCGTGCACTTGACTCGTATTACGCATGTATCTATCATGTATCACGCGTGTGAGTATATGTGTGTGTGTGGGTGTGTGTCAGCGCCTGAATGGCCGCGGAGCAGCTGTATATATATATATATATATATATATGTGTGTGTGTGTGTGTATATGCGGGAAGCATGTGTGCGAGCGTTAGCGCGAAGATATTTGTAGGTGTATAGTACGCGAAGAACGCGCCGGACTACGAGAGATGCGAAGTTCTGCGCATCGGTCGGTCGGGTTCGTGTCCTTGTCCCATAGTCTCCCGCTTCTGGTCCGGGTTTTATGGCGTAAGCGGGCGACCAGGACTGCACGGCAAAGAATTTTCATTTGATGGGCATTCGCATCTCTCTCTCTCTCTCTCACACACACACATTCTCTATAGGACGAGCGAACGGGGCGATATACTTTCGGAGCGCGGGCTACATCACGAGGAGCGCGCACTCGCGTGAGTTATACGCTCGCGTGGCCTCGTAAACGTCTCCGTTTCGTCAAGCGCGCGCGCGTACGCCTGGCATTTTGTGCGGCATTATTTTTCCTCTCATCCAGCTTTGTCTCGCCGCGGCTCCTCCCGCGCGCGACTCTCCTTTTTCGTCTTGTTCGCTTTAACTTTTCTCGCGATCTCATCTCGTCTCCTTCTCGCGCTTAGCATTTCGGAGAAAGCGCCTCGTTAAAAAGCTTTACGTATATATATATAAGCGTAAGAGAGAGGTGTGCACGCGCGCAAGAAAGAGGGAAAAAGAAAAGCCGACGACTCCGTGGTACCGCAACTGACGCAGTTTGGGCGCGGCGTTCATACCTACTTTTGCGCAAATGAAAGAGCGCCCGAGGATTATACGGTTGGTGAGAGAGAAGGAAATGCGCTATCTGTATATATATATATATATATATGTAGAAACGCATGCAAGAAGCTGCAGTTTTGTTAATTATTCCGACGAAACGGGCCGAGCCGCGGTGTGCGCGAGTATTGCCTTTGGCATTGCCACGGCAATATTTGCCGTTCCTGGAACAGCCGACACAATGGCTATATACGCGAGCGAAACAAGCCGCTGACGTCCTGCTCTACCATACACCGCAGAATTCCGAGTGAGCTACTCACTGAAATGTTGCGAGATACGGCGGTTAACTGTTGCTCTCTCTCTCTCTCTCTCTCTCCTCTCTCTTGCTCTGTTTCTCTTTCTCTTTGACCTCATTAACAACTTACGCTCGATTTATATGTATTATTTCAAACGGAAAAATTAACGGGAGAATTTGGGGAAAAGAATATGGAAATGAGAACAATGAACGACTGGAATGATATAAGTAGTAATGCAGTTTGAATGGTCAGGTAAGTATTAGATCCAGTTATAGTATATTAGGATGAATAAGACTTTTCGGAATTGAAAGTTCTTATTCGACACTGATTAACTTGGTACATGAACATTTCAATACTAAGAGAGTTACTGCAATAAACAAATACAATATTTAAAGAGTACGCTTGATATTAGAAGATATACTGAATTTATGTTTATTATTTTAAATCTAATCTGAAGCTTTTTTTCAAGTAAAATTATTATATACGAAATAAATATTATTATTGTATTTATACAATGCTGTTAATATTGTGATGTGTTAGCTAAACAACAATTGAGTTAAATTTAAATTGTGCTGATTTAAATTAGTTTATATAATACGATTTATTTAAAAATGTACTTTAATAATTTTTGTAATGCACAATAATAGGAATATTTATGAAATGGAAACGTTCAATAAATATGTATATGAAGTTTTATACATAAATAATGGTTGATATGTAAGCAATAATATCTCTAAGGTTATTTGAATTTTAATTAGATATGTTAATACGTCGAAAGTGAAGCAAGTATATTTAAAGTATCTCAATTAAGAGTTGGATAAACTCGAAATTGTGTAAAATACAGACTATGCATACATAGTGCATATGTATACATATACTTGTATATGAAAGTTTAGATGTAATAAATTATGTGATAATATTTTCTTTACAGTTACTGTATTAAGTAACGCAGAACTTCAAGCACTAATTTTGAACCGTGAATGTCAATATGGTTTTATTAATCTACTACTCCTCAAATACACGAATTTTCGTACTTCACGGGGGTTTACTATATTTAATTAAAATATATAAGCGCTATATCGACGGTTCGTGTGTCTAGAAGGTTCTATTTCGTCCGCTCGCGAAGGTTCTATTTCGTTAAAAGATTTTACACCATCTGCTGACAATGCTGCTAAAAAAATTTAGCGCTAATAATAAAAGCTTCACCGCGTGCAAACGATGAAATAGAACCTTTCCACGCGTGGAGCCGAAATAGAATCATCTACGTCCCAATTGTCAATAGACTAATATTTTCTAGATTCTTCTTTCCAATAACATTAATTATTTAATATACGGTTATACGGTGAAACCTTGGCGATAGTATGCGATATGAAGATTATATTTTTTTAGAAATATTCACGATTAATAAGTTTCTATATACCGTGTTTCCAATACTATGTTTCTGATGTAAAAAAAAGCTTCGGGTCATCTAACGTAATACAAACTATGTACGAGTAAAAATTTACATTAGTTCTTAGTGAAAGCATGTACGTAATACATATATATCTACAGTATATATATATACATACACACACACACACACA
>UELV01126064.1:1686-14222 GCA_900490015.1 Megastigmus stigmatizans | reverse complement strand
ATCTAAATTATGATGATATATACGTTTCTAGCAAAAAGTATTTCTGTAATTTTACTGGCAAACTACTTTCACGAGAATAGATTCAGAAATTTATCTGAATAATTATATTGACAGAAATGCGATTGGTTGAATGAGAAAATTCGGTGTCAAGCGTTCTCAAAAACATAAAAACCAATTTTAAATATTTCCATGGGTATATTCTCAACCTGACCTTGGAGAAATCTTCATCTCTCTTTTTATTTGAGGTCAAAATGACGTAAAACCCGAACTCAGTGACTCCAAAAACATAAGGATATATCTTTTGCAATGGTTCAAACCATATTGCTAGGTTTGACCTTCAAATGACCTTCATTGACCTTGACTCTGAAGTGATAAGGTCAAACCAACTTCAGATACGAACTTAGCGCATCAATTTACTTAAGGATAAAGACGTATCCTAGCATTATGTTTTTGAGCCGATATATCGGCTTTCCGGCCCTTTAAAGGTTAAATTTAAGTGGCAATGTTTTTGAAGAACGTAGAGGAGGGTATGAATGATTTTTTTAACTCTCGAAACATCGCCATAATTCTCTAAGAATATATTAATTTGCAAAATAATTCCGTTCTATAACGATCAATAAAGCCTTACACTTTCAAGTTTAAAATACCTATCGGAACGATGAATTCGGTATACTATTCCAGTCCTATTCGAACATTTACTGGCGTGAAAGATGGATGTATTGAAAGATTCCAACAATTTTTGCATTTAACGAAATATATAAAGACAGAAAATTTAAAAGAAAACTCTCTGAGCACTTCATTGATGATGTAAACAATTTGTTATTCCAGTTTCATTAGATTTCATTTGCAATGCACACAGAAATGTCTTCGAAAATTTCAGGGAATATAATCGCTGTGAATTACGATAAAAATTTTCGATAACAAAAATCTCTGAATTGTCGATGGAATTTTATGAAACTAGAATCACATAATCTTTACATCATTACCGAGATACTAATACAGTTTTTTCCTTAAGATCCATCCATCTCATTAAGTGGAGTATGAATAATAAAGTTAGTTTAATTAATCTTAAACGTTTTATTTTAGATTTATATATATTGCAGGATATAAAACAAAGAATTACACTAACAACATTGGTTCGTAAATTTTTTTTTGTTCAATGATTCGTTTTTTTCCCTTTGTTTTAATGTTAAAAATCCTATAGTATGAAAGCATTGATGTATTCACTCCCTATTTTAACTAAATAAAAAATAATGTAGCAACAATTATTATTAATATTATTGTCTGGAACTTTGTTATAGATATAGTATAAAACATACCTATTCTTGAGGCCATTCAATGTTTGAATATGATCGAAAAAAACATTTCATCAAGAGTTAAGAATTGTTTCTAGTTCTTGCCTTTTTCTATCCAAACTTGTTATTTGATACATACATAGAACATTATTTTGATTTCTACAAGGATTTCTTCTCAGTATAAAAAAAAAACAAAATTGAATTTACAATTGACTTTCAAAGCCATGCAAAGCTATGAATAAATATCTGGTTCTCATCGTTTGTTTCAAACCTTAGATTGTTGGAAGCATTCGATTTAAATGTATTGTATAAGGTATAGCATTACGCAATTTAATTTGGGAACGTTACTTATAATGTAATTTCTATGCGAAGTCTTTTTTTACTTAGCCTCTTTGTAACCCAGATTACTACAGAACTTTATACTTAAATGACGTTCAGTAGTTTTGAATTGAAAGTTCGGTAACTTTATCAAAGTTTTAATCGTTTTAACCGTTTAATGCGTCAATGCGAGATACACCGGAAATTCATTCGTGAAGTAAATTCAAATCTTTTAGTTTTCTATAAAGTAACAGTAACTTTATGCAATTTTAAAAGGTTCTTACAGAAAAAAAACAGATTCAAAGAAATGATTTTCACAAAGTGACATTTTTAAAATTAATATTTTATATTTAAATTCATTATACGATTTTAGAAACCTATTATTGAATACTTATTAGAATTATTAAAATAACGTATAAATAAATAGTTGTCCGTTTTCATTTCGCAATTCTCTTGAGGAAAGTAACCTAATTTTTTTCTTTTCATTGGGCAGCTCCAGCTTTACCTGAGGATCTTGGATAAATCTAACTCTAAGCTGCTCTAGCTTTTTGCTTTCTCCTACATGCGAATCTCTACTCTATTGCTAAGCCGCAAAGCATTAACAGATTTCCAAAGCAGATATTATATTTGAAACCAACTGTTAATATATTAAACAAATTTTGATTTTGATTTTATAGTGGCGACTCCTTCCTTAGGAATTTTTATTCCAATTGAATATTGAAAAAATAAAAATTTTAAAGGGTACCTCAAAAACTATTACAGAAATTGGTTATCTGCTAAAATTTTTGAAAATTAACTAAGCGATAGTTCTTGATATGTAGATAAAAAGTCCTTATAACGGGCATAAATATCGTGAAATTCTCTGTAAGAGCTCTACGGGGTCCTTTGAATTATCAATCAATTTTAAGATCGAATGTAAATTATTAATATTAAACTGATATAAAAAGCGATTTGGTGCTTGTAAACTAATGTAACTGTAAACTGATAGACATTCATCCTACCCCTAAAAACTTTGAATCAAACTATTTCATTGCATCGATCCTGAGTTAAGGAATTTTTAACTAAATACTCAACTCTTGAAATTCTCGAGAAATTGAAATGGCTCACATACGCAAGTTGCAAATTAACATAGGTAGTACGTTTGTACACATTATATTCGATTAATAGATAAGTCCCGGGTATAGTCAGACAAAGCATGTGTGCGGGGAATACTGGCCATGTTCATTTGCAAACTTGATTAACGCTAGGTATCTCAGTTCTCTTACTGCTCCACGAACTGATTATTTGTACGAAACATCTCTATCCTTAATGTGCAATATAAACAGTTATATTATATAATTAATATTAAAATTTCCCTTTCGACGCAGCAACTTTGACAAACATTCGAAACCATGTTTTATATGATTCTCAAACACTAGAATGAAAATCATATTCTTATCAAAACTAACTAAAGCTCTAAGGACCATCAAATTAAAAAACAAAATTTACTCCCTAATGCATAGTCAATTAAAACCGGTACTCAACAACGCACATAACTCTAGCAGTCCAGCGGCGGGAGTTCTGAATGAATCAGCTGCTCGACCAATTGTGCTCTTGGCCTGCATAGCAGCGATGCCCCCATATATATGCACATACACGGCATAGCCAGAAACTCGTAGACTCGATCCGACGAAAGCTCATTTCTCGATTACAGGCTCTCGAGTGTATATATATACATAACGCGACGCGCGTTCCTCCCTTGACTGAAGCGAGAGAGGGAGAGAGGAGTGTCGGAGCCGCGCGTAATACACCCATACAACTATAATCGACGCTAGTCCCCTAGCGCCTCCTAGAGCACACACTAACTGCGGACCAAACATAAATTGCCAGCTCATAACACCTCGCGCAAGCACACACACACACACATACACACCAGGCTCTGCTAGAGAGCCAACATTCTTCGCGCCAGTCGAGGTATTATAAAAGTTCACGCGAAAACTTTATCAATTTTACGGATTCGACGAGAGGTGTGCGCCTTCGCTCCTTGACTTCTCGTTCAATTCGTTTCTTTCTCCAGCTCTTCCACTCTTTTTCTCTCCCTCTCTCTCTCTCTCTCTCTCTCTCTCTCTCTCTCTCTCTCTCTCTCTGTCTCTCTCTCTCTCGCTCTTCAATTACGCCGATACGCTGTATGTAGATGTGTATTTTCTTTTTCTCTATTCTATACCTGGTTTTTTCCTCTCATTTATCGGTTAGAGTTGGTCTTGATTTTAGTTTACCATTTTTTTACTCACTTACTCTCTCTCGCTCTCTCTGATTCTCTCTTGCTGAGCGCGCGATTCGTTTGCTTGGTGCTGGGTGGATTTTGCGTCGGAAGTTGGCCTCTCGTGCTCTAAAGCCGCGAGAGTTTACCAACTTGTACACCACACGCGGCGAATCTCAGCGGTTACTGCTTATATAGGGTTTTCTTTAGTTCTCCACTTGGCGCTTGGATGGGCGGTATTAGCTTGTAACTTTTAACAAGAATAAGATAAGACTGGTTGCAGGCCTCGGCTGCAGTGTCGTTGATTTTATTTATTTATTTGCCGATTTGCCACGCGGCTGAGACGCGATTAATTGCGTGATTTATACTTGCTCCACTGGAAAATGATGCGCGAGTCTGTACGTTTGATGAGTAAAGCGTAGTTATTTCGTTTAACACATAATTCCCGTTATTTAATCAAAAATTTTAATATAAAATCGACGGTTACGTTTTCTTTAGCAGCGGATAATTATAATTTACTGCAGACAAAATTGCAAAATTAATCATAATTTCTGAAAGATCTTGTTATTGATATTTACTCAATGTTTGGTTTTTATTACATGACCAAATTACTCCCAAACCATATATTTCATCTCATGAGATTGATGTCTGTATTTATTTTTCTTCGGCAGACAAAAAATATTGAGTTTATTAAGTCCATTAAAACCCATAATATTTTTTATAAATATTTATTAAAAAGGAATCACTCATAACATTTACAATCAATTGATTTATAACCTTTTTTTTAACAAATATTTTTAATTCCTGTAAAATACAAGAATGTATAAAAATAGCAGTTAAATTTATTATTGTATTTTTTTTTTAAGTCAAATCGAAGTATGCAATTTTATGTATTAATCTGCTACGTATTGCAGAATACAAGGTGCAAAAATATGATTTTTGAGTTTATTAACGATCTCCACGAAGTACAAACATTCATTACATGGAGTAATGAAATGTTGACCAAAAACTCATTGGACGAACAATGGCATAAAAGAAATATAATTTCAGCTATTCGTTTTATTAATAAAAAGAATTGCGAATGATTGTTTCACGATTCGCGATATCGATAGTAAATGAGAATCCGGCGTTTATAAGCCTTTCCATTCGACATTTATACAATGGCAAAACTTTTACAAAGAGAAGTACCGCAGGAAGGGTATTATCCTATATATAAAAATAAAGTATAGAGTAGGATATCGGTTAAATCTTTACAGCATCTGACGATACTATAATCCATGCGTATTATATACACAATGGAACAGTAGCCGAAACCTCTGCATTAAAGTAATCCTTCAACAACGGGTTTCCCGCGCTCTTCCGATAAATTTCTCTGCCTCCCTTTCACGAAATATGATTGCAATTACAGGCAATCGGCGTAACAATTACAAAGAGACGCCGACTGCCACTGAGGAGAGAGAGAGAGAGAGAGGACTGCCGAGAGACAGAACAAAAAAGGGATAGGGAGCGCGTCGATGCACAAAAATGCATGCTTCATCGGAACGCAACCTATATAGGCAAAAAAGGAGTGTGTGTGTGAAAGAGAAGGAGAGTGAGAGAGAGGAAACCTCTGGAAACCTTCGTGAAACGGAATGTGCACCTCCCCCTGTCGCGCGACTACAACATCGGGCATCGAAAATCCACACTCTGTCGCGCATATAAGCTGACAAGCTTCGTTAAGCGAAACCGAATGAAAAGGAAAAGAGGATGGGGGAAGGACAGGCAGAAAAAGAATCGACGTGGAAAAAAAAACAAAAGAAAGAAAATTTCTTTTTTTTCTTTTCAGCGCGCCGAGACGCACGTCGGATCCCTGCATGAAAAGTGAAGAGAGAGAGAAAGATAGTGACTTCGGCGAGAGCTGCTGCCGCTGCGACAGTGGCCCCAAAACAATGTACCCATGGCACTGCACAGACGCGCCGAGACCAAAATATAAACTGCGTTGACGCACACCAGAAGCGCTATATAGAGTCCCGGGCTAAGCCTGTTTTCTCTCTCTCTCTCTCGCTCTCCTGCTCTGGCTCACTCTTTTTCCTGCCTCCAGGGGCGTGCACTCTAAATTTAACAGAGTGAAAATCTAACGGTGGTACATCCACGTTATATATAAGAGCAATTCTCATTTTTCGAAAATATAACTGAGCGCGCTCGCGTAGGAAAGGAAAAGCGTAAAACGTATACGTAAATACACTTCGCTCAAATGTTTTGCCCGTCGCGAGTGAGATAGCGGTGTGTATAGCGTTTTAGCCATGTGAATCATATAGGAAATAAAATAGAAACGTTTTAATTAGCAAATATACCTATATGTGGATCAATATCAAGTACCTATATGTATAATAGATTAAATCGAATTCTACTTCACGCGTATTATCATTGCTCCCGACTTTCCGACGCCACACTCACCCAGACACATATTTCTATATATATATATTGCGTTTATGAGACACGTACCGTCAGATCCAGAGCATCAAGCTCGTTCGCGCCGTGGTCTCGTCCTTCTCCTTCTCTCTGTGCCTGGCCTGCCTTGCTAGGCGTAATGGAAAACAACGCACAGAGAGCAGGAGGGAAAAACAACAGTAGCAGCAGCAGCAGCAGCAGCAGCAGCAGCGGCAGCAGATGAGAGGAATTGGGTCTCTCTCCCTCTCTCTCTCTCTCTCTCTCTCTCTCTCTCTCTCTCTCTCTCTCCTATACACGCTACGGCTGCTCGCGGAAATTCGTTTCCGCGACAAATGCGCGCGAGCCTCGGCCAAAATATATGAGATTCAATCTAAAGTTGCGCCAGGCATTTTCAGTTGTGTTTTCGTATAAAAGAGAAAGGGCCCCCGGGCGCTTTTCGCGTCGCGTTAGAGTTTGCAGACCGAAAAAACGAGATACGGACAGGGAGAGGCGACTGTATATATATATTTATATTTATATTATATATAGACACACGCGAGCGCACATGATTGAAGATATGACGGTGAGAGGTTCGTACGGTCGCACGCGCATGACACAAAATTTCACCCAAAAATTCGGGTGCCCTTTTTTTTGTTTCGAATTTTCTGAGGGAGCGGTTTACCTTTTTCGCTTGTTTGTTTCGTGGGACACGTGCGTGTGACGATCGCAAACTCATACCGAATACATATGCGTGCCTTTCTTTAATATTTATGTGTGTCCGTCTAATAAGGATCAAATAAGGATCAAAAAATCAAAAAGCGAAAATGCGTATACGCTCGCGTGTGTATATATATATACGTGACAAATAGGAATTCATTTGAAATTCTCTGATCGTATTGCCTGCAGCTTTGGGAAGTTAAGGAGCAAAAAAATTCAATTTTGCAAATTAATATTTCCGATACATGCTATTATACCCCAAGAAAGCACTGCACTGATGCTTTAATAATATTTTAATTAATTCAAATTCTGAGAACAATGAAGTAGACTCGCTTTCTTCTATTTAAATGGAAAATAAATGTTTTCGGCAAGTGCAGAAATGGAACGATTTTTTAAAGTAACAATGTGTATATACTTCATAAATTTATAGAGAAGAGTTGGTATTTACAATTAATCTCAATTGATCACTGTCCGAAATAATAAACGAGTCTTATAGAAAAATAGTATTATTAAAAAATAATTTTGAGTATTAGGTTAATTACATTTGAAGGAGCTGAACCAAATTATTATAAACTAGAAAAAATAATAAGTAATATCGTTTTTTTTTATTACGAAACAGTCATGTAAATAATGAAAATTTTTGTTTAACAGTACGTGTTTAAGATGATGCTAAGAAGATTTTAAAAATTTTCAAGCTACTGTAACGTATATAGTTATAAATCTAGCCGAGAGATATAATTTGCGAAGTGCACGAAGTCACACGTTAAATTAGAAAAAAGAGGATAAAGCAAATCCACGCTACGCCAAATGAGAACGAAAGGAAAAACTGGAAAAGAAGTGAAATACAATAAAGTAAAAAAGGACGTACATAAAGCGAAAAAAATACAGAGAAAAATGGGAAAAAACTGAGCAATGTCTCTCATAAGCGCCAGAGCGAGTTCTACACTTCATTCGCGCGAGCGGAATTCTATTCATACTTCAGGAACACACGCGTTGGGCTTTTCAAATTTTTCGCTCCTTCTTCCTTCCTTACTCTCTCTCTCTCTCTCTCTCTCTCTCTTTCCCTACGTCCTTTCTTTATTTTTTTCACTCCTTATTTTTTTTTCACTTTTTCAGTTTTCTTTCAACTCTGTATTCCTGCATTATAAGCTGCTATATTTTTTTATATACTCGTAAGAGGATTATTCGTATGCTTTATTCAATAATTAGCGAGGCAACGGAAAAATTGTAAGAATCCTTTCTTGTGAGATGTTTTTGTTCCGTTGAGTGTATTATTGTTTAGTTTGTTCGAGCGCAGCTGCGGAAACAAAAGTTACACCACCTATACATATATGCTATTTACACTGGCATTCAAAGCGTATAATTAATGTACACTTATTTTTCCTATAGGCACTGAACTTTGGCCTTTAATTAAAGGCGACAATAATTCCGCGCGATTTGAGGTCAAATATTAAAATTGTGCAAATAGAAGGGGAAACGAGATTATGATGAAACAATATTATTTTATGCTCGTGAAGAACCGGACAAACTGGAAAAGTTGGAAATCGATAAACTTAAGAAGACGGCGCGGCATATTGTATAATATTTCTCGTATGCCAGATTGGGTTGAGTGCAACATGAGAATCATCTATCTGCGTTATTGTATACTTTTAAACGCGGAGAAAACTTCACTTCTACTTCGCTCTTATAAATCATATGTTTACTCCTTTCCGTTGCAATATCGCTTCTGTCAGCGAGCTATATATCTTTGGGAAATTCAATGATTTGGATATCAAAAGAATTTTTGCGGTTTTCGGAAGTGTGATATAATAAATGTACTCAATTGTTTGGTTCAGATATTATAATTTAACCGCTGATTAAAAAAAGCTTCCGTTTGAAATTACCGTTAAACTACGTCTAATTTATTGATGTGAATTAAAATTCTAAATAGAATATATCTCGAACTCTTATGTAGTAATTTGAAAAAATACTAAATACTGTCTATGATATACATATCGATATTATATACATCCACTACTGTCTTAAGCAACTTAATCATAACCACCTTAATCATAAAGAAACTCTTAGCTATCCTTAACCCTCTCAGATACGGTTATTGAGAGCAAACAGAGCGTATAAGTGGTGCATCGCGAAATCAGGAAAGTGCGTTCGGCCAGTACTGTACGTATATACCAGTGGATCGTGAGCTCGAGTCGCGCGCTTGGCAATCATTGGACAGATCACCGATAATCGTTTGATTTATCAGTGGCTCTCGACAGCAGCAGCGAGGCGTTGGTCCGCTCCCCCACCCCAACTATATCCCCAAGTCTCGGCGAAGCGTGCAATTTACAATAAGCAAACATAGCCACCAGTACTTGGGCAACGAGGCGAACCCTCTCTCCAATCACGCCGAGTGAGATAATATCCGTTAAAAGAATGTCGTGCTACTACCAATATCCCGACCTACCTCTCTCTCTCTCTCTCTCTCTATCTCTCTCTCTCTCTCTCTCTCGGTCAATTCGCAACGCTGATCCGCATTTAATGCTCCGCGATCCCGCGCCAGACACGCGTGCATATGAAACTAATACGCGCGCATTGCCGTCCCATTCAATTTAACGGCATGGCTCTCCCGTGTCTCTCTGCGAACTTGGTATGTATATACGCGCCACTGCTATGATTCGCGTTTAAATCAATCAATCACTTTATTTCATTGTAATGTATGGATATACATGATGTGTGTGTGTGTGTGTGTGCGTTTTCTTGCTGGATTTATATACGCGCCACGCTTTTCGATTTTCTATATAGTGATGGATATGTTTATTGGATTGGACGCCGAGACTTGGTGAAGCATTTTTGTTGTTGTTCTTTTTTTTGCTCTGTCTCTCTCTTTCTCTATTTCTCTCTCCGTTTGGCAGTTTTACGAAATTCGCTGTACTCGTGGAAATTGAGCAGAATCGATGAAACAAAAAGGGACGAGGCTTATCGTTTCAATGATGAAACCACAACGCTTTTCTTTTTAATAAACATGATGACGGTTACACTCTCTCTCTGTTGTTAGCTATACAAAGTCTTATTTATTTGAATAAACTTTTTCACCAGCATATAGGTTAAAGGATTAAAGTAATATATGATACTTTAAATTAAGAGGGTCGTCTACCTTCACGCCCAAATTTCGGGCCTATTTTTGACAATGGATTACAAAAAAAACTACACATGATATTGACACAATTTTTTTTTATTTTATTAGTTGATTCTCAAACTTGGATATATAAACAAAAGCAATCATTTTTTTTTAATATTCTGCCCTTGACGCGTCCTTGAATGCACCACTGCCGGAGCGACGTAGTCAAACCGCTAGCAAGAGATTTCAGCCTCCGAACCTTGAAACATAAAAACATTTATTTTTACTTAATGTTTACTACTCCAATTACAAGGTGGCACAAGCTTTTTGGAATATTTGAAAATCTGTCAAAATGGCAGCGATTTAAAAAAAAATGCATTTTCGTACCATGTTTTCGAGCTAAAAAGAACTATAAAAAATCGATATTTTTTTTTTTAAAAAGCTCGTGTCTACTTGTAGCGAGATGTTTTCTGAATTAGTAACAATTTACAGATTTCTAATATCTTTGATAGTTTCGTCAAAATCGTGCCAGCCGTTTTAAAAAACACTACTTTTGGAAAAACGCGTTTAAAGATAAATGATGAACGTGAAAAGTCCACACGGGGCAGGTTTGGGACTCCATATCTCGTGAACCAGCATGCTTTCGATCAAATCCTTTATAGGGCATGTTTCTATTAATATCTAGATTAGAAACATGCAAAAAAAAATCGATTTTTTCAAACCGCGAAGGTAGAAGATCCCCTTAATTCCATTTCAACTGTAATAGAACCACATTGTAGATCTAAAGCTATTAAAAGACACATAAGCACACATTATTTTCTAAGGAAAGGTCCCACATAATTAGCTCTAAAAAATGCTGATCTTCTTTTACAAAAGATTTCGGCATAACGACGGGGAGACAGGAGCCGGCGTACCCGTGCGCCTTCGTCTTCAACAGCAACGAGACGTTGAACGGAACCTTCACGTCACCCAATTATCCAGGGTTTTATCCGCGTGATACCGAGTGCCATTATTTCTTCAACGGACAACCCAAGGAACGCGTTCATCTCCATTTTCACTACTTCGACGTCGAAGGCGTTCTACCGTAAGTTTATACGATTATCTCATCAACCAAATTTATGTTGTGCTTTTATCCCTATCTAGCCATGATCGGACGCTATTATTCGATCAGCTAATTCCAAGAATTTTGTGATTAACAATTCACATTATTGCCATGTAAAAAAGACGTCAAGGAAAGGGCCGTAACGTGGCTGTTCTTTACTTTCGTTTGATCGCTTTTAATTTCATTTTTTCTCTTATTTCGACGGAATGCAGCAAATAAAAACTAAATGTGAGCATAAAGAGAATAATCGAAAATACGAATATTAAAATATAAATGATACGATAGAGGGCATCAAAGGAACTCCTACATCCTCTTAACTTTTACAAAATTTAAATGCAATATTAATGTCTCCCACGAAAATGATAGTCGTTATCGCGTTATCCTGAATCCACGCAGTGACTTACTTGGGACATCAAATTTTACTTCGCCTAATTCACTTAAGCGTAATCAAAAGTATTAAGCGAGCGGTTTACTTCTTAAATGTGTTTAGAGAAACTGAGTTAGTGGTCATTTACAGTATTAATGACCAATCGTTACCCAAAGCTTTTAAGAATGCCACAAATAAAACATTTTCGCTACTTTTAACGATTTCGATATTGTTAAAGGCTTTTAAGTAAGCGATAAAATACGCCATTGAAAAGATTTTTTAAACTAATTGAGTTTATAGCAAGCCCAATATTTTAAAACGAAGTCGAGTAAGCATTTTTTTATTTTATTATGGAAAAAAATTCAAAATCTTTATAATAACAATTATATAAAACATTTTCAGTCAAAGTTATACGCAAACAATGAACTCCGGCAGCTTTTTTACGGATTTAATATTTTTACTAGATTGAAGGATACGTGGAAATTCAATTTTTATTCTAACGGTATAAAGTTTTTCATATACACTTCAGTACTTATTTAAAAGAAAGTTACAGAGCGATATTTTTATTAACGGCACTGTAAAATTCCGCACTTTTTATGGAATCGTAAGTAATAAATTTGAAACGTATAACTCACATTGACATAATTTTTAGGTTTTTTATATATACAGAAATGAACGTACTTTATGAACAAAATTTTATTAATGAAGCCCTAAATGTAAATAAATTTTTCACGATCGTGGAATATATCATTCAATATAGTATGATTTACGAGACGCAAACGAACCTTGCATTCTAGTATAGCTTTAACTTTTCGTTTTTGCAGCTTTTACCAAGTGCCGCATAAAAAATTATATTTAATACCGCTAGAATGGTCAGCAGTATTAATGATTCCTCCCAAGGTAAACCGCTCGCTTGTGTATCATCCAACAAAAGATGTGTCTCTCCCCATCTGACGCGCTAACCCCCCCCCCCCCCCCCCCCCCCCCCC
>UELV01126053.1:2934-64415 GCA_900490015.1 Megastigmus stigmatizans | reverse complement strand
TTTCGCAAAATCCCAAAAGCTCAAAATTTAATAAGCAATTTTTCAGACAACTTCTTAGAGGGCTCTTTTACAACTAAAAAGAAGGTTTTGAAAAATTTCGGAAAGATCTTATCCGGTGTATTTTGATTTGTAATCTGTATTATATATAAGAGTAATACTGTTCGGAAAATAATCATTTAATTTCTCAAGGGAAAACGAGTTTTATATACCAAATCTATCGTGTGAAAAATAAATGTATAGAACTGCACGAGCACGAGTCGAAAAGAGGTTTTCTCCCTGCGCAAGGAAAACGCTTGGGATGTTATTTGCTGCACACGTATAAGCTTGCTGCATGTGCGAGAAAGTTTCCGCGCCCAGGAGAAATAAATTACGCTTTTTCCTTTCGTTATGGGAATAATACACACCTTGTACAATACTTTCGATAAAAAAAAACCATTTGGCATCGTAGCATCGAAAGAGCTTAACATTACTATTCGAAATAAGCTTACGTGCATATAAAAACTGCCATAATCAGTTAAAGTTTGATATCATTTTATTTTCGTTTAGGAAAATTTAATTTCGAATGAATTGCGTGCGAGTATTTCGTACATTTCGTTTTATATGTATAATCAAGCGATTCTATATAATACATGCGTAATGAAAAAAATGTTTGCTCGGAAGAAATTCTGGTACTTATATACACTGAAAATAAATATGCAGTGACTTTAGCTATTAAGAAAATATTCACCGAATGACCTAATAACGCGTGCCTTTTCATACACGCCATAAAGCAAGTCGCGCATCCCCAATCTCTATTGCACACCGTAGGATAATAACCGCGCAAAGCTCGGCTCCATTGTATCCGATGCAGCTGGTTCTCTCAGATCCCGAGATCCCGCAAAGCGCTCGCCGCCAGTACAAACGCAAAAGAGAAAGAAAGAGAGAGAGAGAGAGGAAGTCTATAATGCCGAGCTGCGTATATAATCTATGCGCTCACGTGAGCTGTTCTATAAATAAAACGTCAATTTTTGCACGAGTATAACAAGAGCCCCTCGCGCTCCTTTATACTCAAACAGTCTATATTGCGAAGCTCTAAAGCCCGCACACACACACGCGCTTGCATATGTCTAAACAGATGCAGTATATGTAACGTCGATCTATTTTGTGCACCAGCGGCAGCAGCGATGAGGAGCGATAGTCGCGAGTGCAGTGGCATCGTAATAGTCAGCGATCGGACGAGTTGACCCTCCCGCCTGCACTGAATCGATCATGACACTGGTATCATTGGCGCCCGATCATCGCTGCTCGGTGATGCTGCTGCTGAAGACGCGGCCCGATAACTACGCCGATAATCGGAGCTTCTTCTGCTGCTGCTGCCGCCGATGATGATGATTCCTAGGAGAATCGCAGCTAAGCAGGTAAGCGACGAATATGTATACGCTTATTTCTTTCTTTCGTTTTGTTGCGCGCTTTTGCTGGTTTTATGGGTTTCGAGGTACGTGACGATGTGGATATACCGATATACGCGCGAACGCGATTGAGAAAAAACGTGCGGTGTATACGAGCTATATGTAAGGCGAGTTATGTATTAGTTACGCCGGTTTATCTGCTCGCGGAAACGTTTTCATTCTGGCTGGATATATAGATGTATAATATATTTTACCCATATTTCTTGTTTTTCTTACAAGAGAAATCGATTGATTAGTCTTGACGATTATTATAAGTATAGTTATGTATATTGGGATTTTTTTCATTCACATTGACACTTGTTGCGATTACATTCATGTATAAGTATTTTATTTTATACCGCTTGACTGGCATAATTGCCACTGCTTAGTCATTATGCGTACTCACGTCCGGAGTCGATATCGATTTTTATTAGTAAGAAAATTCGATTCGTACTTTATCCGAATGGGCTTTAAACTTTGAAGAAATAAGGGGTTCGTGGAAAAGGCACTAAAATAGTATGTATATGGAGGCTATCGATTATTGTAAAATCACGAGTATATAAGTAATTGGTTGTGTCGGATAAAGGAAATGCGCGGAACGAACGAGCGAATTGTTTAAAAATCTCGTTGCGGTTTCATCTCGCATTGCTCAAGTGCTTTGATAAGTTTAAATAATATGCAAGAGACGTTAAAGTGTTGTTCAGATGTACTTGTAGTTACATCGTCTTCTTTGTTAAAAGGTAATAGCTTCCATCATTTACAGAATAAAAGTGTCTATATTTATATTCCTAGCGACGTATATCAATGTCGGATATGCAATTAATCAAATACAAACAAATCATTATTATTTTCTATGTCTATACCGATTGTACTGGAACTGCACGTTCTTCCATTTCTAAACGCACAAAGCACTCGTATAAAAAGTACATGTCGTAACGGTTGCTTGCAGGAGAAAGCGAGATAGAGACTGGGTATATCAGCGAGACTATGGGTGATCGGGCTGCACGATGGCAAAATACAGCACCGGTATACAAGGCTGCAAGGGCGGCTTAGTAGCTAGGGAGAGCCGGTGCGAGCTGAGCTTCTGCACGATGCCACTGCCGAGCATACTGAGGAAGGCGGGCAGCTACATACTCGGCGAGACCTGTCAGAATAATCTACGCGCCATGTATCAAGTACGGAGACCCTATCCTATACAACTTTTCCCTATAACTCTTGCCAGCGAATCATTACGTGTAATAACTGGATTCGATGTCTGTTTCTACTGATTATTCTCTTTTAAGTAGAAAGAGAGACAAGTTCGAACTTTAAACCGACATTGTTGATATGTAGTTCATCATGAGATTCACCGTTTCGTTGTATAAACATTGCACGGGGAAGATGACTTTTAGCCAATATAAAGTCCTTTATACGAACCTCAATTCTAAGCTAAAAGTCATTCTTCCAACTTATATAATAGCATCGTTACGTAATCAATCTTTTCTCCGCGAACAAGAGCGACGAGTCTTGACTGTGCAATGAGCGAAAGTAATGTGTTTTTGCATATTTGCCCGATAGGACGGAGAGACGCTGTTCTGCAAGAACAACGTGTGCGTGCACCCGCCGACACTGATGCGTCAGCACTGCGACGTGGTTCATCATCCGGGTTACATGACGGTCACCTGTCGTCTCGACAAGGCCACCTCGACGCCTACCCTACACCTCAGCTGGATACCCAACACTACCCTGAGGAAACACCCGAGCACCTTGGAGAACACCGCGACGAAGAGACTCGAGACCGCCAAGGAGAATCAACCTCACTTGGAGGAGCCCGGTTAGATATTATCTATAATGTTAACGATACTCTTATACTAGAATAAGAAGTTATCAGCTTTCTGGATGGAACAATATTATTTACATCGTCGGTGTAAATGTATTTTTGTACATTCAAAGTTATTGTAGATTGTGAAGATTTAGTATCTTCTTTGAGCTAATAACTCTTGGCAATGGGAATAAATATAATATATTACAATTGCAATTGCGACTTTCTCGTGCCTGTTTTCAATGTGCAAAGATCATTCTTGTACATCGTACAAAAAATAATTGCTTCTCGCATACAGCGTTACAAAAAGAATAATAGTACCTAATAGAGTGCGCGAAGTAGAGATGTTTCGTTCACGAGTACTCGATACCCAAAAGGAGAAGAAAAATAAAAAGATTCTCTCTCCTGCAGGAAAAACAAAGATTCCAGAAAAGATCGACGTCTGTCTTGAGGTGAAGGAGCCGGTGAATTGCGGCGATTGCGAGCGAGTCTGTTCGGGTGGTACGAGTCTGCCTGGCGTACCCGATACACGCGCCGACACGTCGATATCCTGTCAACCCAATAACAATGTCGTTACCGGGACCGAGGAGCCGCTAAAGGAGATCCCCGAGAGAAATGGAATCGTTAAAGAGCCGAGCGCCATCAGCGCAACAGGAGCCATCGCGACGACCGACGGGTGCAAAAAGTCACAGGGGGTTAACATACAGTTCGTGAGGTCGGACTCGACTGACTCGAGGATCGAGGAGAACGGGATATGCAAGGACAGAGACGACGTTAGCGTCAAGAGCCGCAGCATGTCGCTCACCTCTACTTGTAGCCTCTCCATTACCATTACCAATGATGGTGAGTATAAGGTCGAGTGTGTCGGTATGATCTGCGAGTGTTTGTTTGTTATGCATTCGGTGCAGCTGTTCTTTTGTAACCAGGCGTATAATTAACTTGCACTTTATTTTCAAGAATTTATAAGACATAGAAAATTATGTATCAATTGAGATATCGCGCGAGATTCCTAATATAACGATATATAAAGAATTAAATATTAAAATTGTTCGCTGTAGCTCCTTTGGACAAAGGAACTTTTGTCTAGCGGCAAAATTAACGTTTGCAACCTACATTACACCGTTGCACATGACAATTGTATCCGATCCTTCGAATGTCCGAGAAATTATCCGTCAAAGTTTCTGCCTGATATGGAGAATAATAAGAAAGCATAGATGTCTATATATTCATCTTACAAGGCAAACTCGAACGTAAACTTTGTAACACTCAACCCAAGTACACACGATAATGTCACTCAAACAAATGTAAACAATCCATATTGCAGAGGAGATACCAACGTGGATGCGTACGCCTGAGCTGCTCGCCCTGCAGCACAATCTCGCCTTTCCGGAGAGCGCGACCGCTTCGCCTGTCGCCGTGCGCCGTGCCCACCGCTGTCGTCGCTTCTCCGTCGATCTCGGCCAGATGCGCTCGCTCCGACTGTTCTTCGCCGATCCCGAGTGCACATCCGGTCAGCTGGTGGTAGCGAGTCGCGAGAGCCAGTACAAGATACTCCACTTCCATTACGGCGGACTCGACAGATTAGCCGCCACCCTCCACCAGTGGCATCAGCTCCTCAATCCTAGTCTCAGTCTTGATACCGAGGAGAGTTTGCCTTATAGGTTGGTGCTGCTTCAATGATCGCGTTCGGACTTGACCTTTTTTTGCTTGCTTTTATAACGAAATAATGATAGGATCGAGATACCGTGTACAGCAACAGTTGTACCAACTGTTCTTGAGATATTCAATTTTTTTTTGTTAGACTCGCGTCTTATTTTGTAAAGTAATTCAAGTTACAGATTTCTCGATTAAGGAAATATTTTGTGTCGCGCGTGTGTGTCGAATAACTGATAAAAATTTTATTTCTACTTATATATAAAGCAACAGGTACACGTTCGCATCGATCCTAATGATAAACTAGTAATTGCTCTTTACAATAAATTTCATTTATAATTTGAATAACGTTCAACGGATCAATTTATATAAGTATGTAAGCCATAGGTTTTAGTTTAAAAAAAACACGCACACACGGCTTTTGTCGCAGGCACTTCATGGTATGCAGACCAGAAGTGGGCCGTGACGAGCTTCACCCGGAAGAGGGCCAAGTACCTATGATCACCTCCTTGGCGTGGAAGGATCTGTTGAACGAGCGCGGCCAAGTCGAAGACGATCTGACGCTGCGCAAGGGCATATTCTTCGGTGGCCTAGAGCCCGCCCTACGCAAAATCGTCTGGCCCTTTCTACTCCACTGCTACTCGTACCAGAGCACTTACGACGATCGCGAGCAGATCGACGCGATACGCAGTCAGGAATACGAGGAGATCGTGAGGCGCAGAGAGACTATGAATCCGGAGGAGGCCGACAAGTTCTGGAGGAACGTCGTCTGCATCGTTGAGAAGGACGTAGTTAGGACGGATCGGGGAAATCCTTATTATGCCGGAGAAAATAATCCTAACATCGAGACCATGAAGTGAGTCTTACTTTGTATTTAATTATTTTTTTTTAGCTTACTTAAGCCATTTAAATATATAATAAAGGTTTATCGTTGGGTGGGAGAGTAAGTTTTTAGGTAGTGTGCTTTCATTAGTTAAATCTTGTCATGTTCTATAGAATGTATATATATATGAAATTATTGTTCCTCAAGATTCTTTGTGTAAGTACTGATTGGTATTTAATTAATTAATACTTGTGCAAATGTTTTACTGCGATTAAAAAATTGATGGCTATCAAATATTAAAATAATATTTTTTCAAGCAATGAAAATATGAGTAAAATACTGTACTACCCATTCGAAATTTTATTTTTTTTACGAATTTATTTAGATCGGTTTCTGTAAGACTGAAAAAAAATTCCAAAATAACTAAGAAAATATTTATAGTTTCCCTTTCTAAAATACGAAAAAATCATATGGGTAAGTGCATTACTTACAAATAAAATTTTTAAACAAATTAACAAACTATAGATATTTAAACATTTTGTAATATCGATAAAATTTTCACATACCTATACAAGCAATTCTTTTTATTATTTTAATTGTTAGTTTTGTTTTTTCGTAACGCGTCAAAGAAAGTTGCATATGTTTTTAACAGTTAATATACCTAATACTATACATACCTATACCTAAAAGTAACTGCATAGTACTGTATTTTGAAATCTAGAAAGATTATGATTCTCGGATTTCAGTGCAGCCACAACAACCATCTGAAATTGAACTGAACTGTAGTTATATTTATTAGGTATAGTTATTTTATTGTTGTGGCAAGAATTCAAGGAATCGGCGAGCTTGTGCCTGATGTCGGACTTTATTTGAAATTGGTTTTTGTGTAGTTATCATGGACCACGGTCGTTTAATCGATGCGATTTGGTGGATTAATATATAATTAGCCATAGCAAGATATCGTTCGCTGCTTTAGTATACTATACAGCAAAGAAAAAGGATAAATTATCCGACAAAATAAAGCAAAAATAGAGAATTAACAAAAAGTGCTGTATTTAGTTGAGCAGCTGCAAACATTTTCGGATTTCGGAAAGACCAATCAAATTTACCAAAATGGAGTCCACTTTACAAGAACCACCAGTAAAAATTTTGAAAACAGATAATGCAACCAAAGTGGATTATACTACTGAATTGACTTTCAAACAACTTGCAGATATGATAGAGCTTCAATCATCTTTTTCTTGGATCATCGATGATTTTAATAAAGTAGCTGAAGCTCTAAAACCCGAAGAGTACATCAAATCGCGACAGTTCACTCTAGGTGCTAATCAAGAATTTGAGTGGTGTTTAGTACTATACCCAAAGGGTTGTAAGCCAGATTATAAAGAATACATATCTTTATTTCTGGTACTTAGCAAAAAACAGATCGAATACAGTTCGAAAGTAATCATAACAGCTTGTGTCAATAATCAGATAAGCCAGGGTAATAAGACTGTTATAATGTCTACTGACACCGATAAACTATCTGAACCAATTGGATTCATAATGTTTGCAAAAAAATCTTATATTACTTGTAATCCGAACAATTTTTTGCCTGATGGAAAACTCAGGATTGAATTCAATCTAACGATTAATCTGCAACAATCTTTGTCACCAAAATTTAGCTTGTTTAATGACTTGAAGATGTTATTAGATAGTTCAATGCTTAGTGACGTAAAATTAAATGTAGGTGAGAAAAAGTTACCAGTGCATAAAAATATTCTAGCAGCACGCAGTGAAGTATTTGCTGCAATGTTTACGAATAACATGAAAGAAAAAGAAGCCAAAGAGATTGACATTATTGATGTTAAACCCAATGTTATGGAGGAACTTTTACAATTCACTTATGTAGGAACAATTAAAAATCCTACTTACGAATTATTGATGGAGCTTATACCTGCAGCAGACAAATATAATGTCCATGGATTGATGTGCTTCTGTGAAATAAGCATGTCACAGAAACTTACCAGTGAAAATGTTATAGAAGTTCTTAAACTCGCTCAGATTCATAATGCTAAGCAGCTAATATCAGATACACTTAACTTTATTGATAGACATGCCGAGGAAGTTGCAAGTTCATCAGCATTTACTGCGATAGCAGAATTACAGTTTGAGACTGTTTTATTAGCTGCTGTAATACGCAAAATGGCAGCTAACAAAAAATGAATTATTTAATATATTATGTGCTTTATATATTATAAATTCTTATTTATTTATATAAATTTTAATGTATTAGATTAATAACTGTTACAATGTACCCTTTAAACTTACAAACTTGACTTATGAAATAATATTAATACATGACTGTATGAGAAAGATATAAATATATGTTTCAAATTACTTGTTAATTTGTGTTAATAATGTATTGTTTTTTTAGATCAATACAATTACATAAAAAAGAAATCAATTATGTTTTTATTTATTTAAAATTTTTTCATAGTGATAAATTCATTAAATATTCTATTATATTAATTATGTTAATATATTAAAACAAGAATATGAAACTGTGATTATTGCTTTGTTTATAGTATCTAATTCCAACATCCTATCGGAGTGTAAAAACTTATACCAAAGAACATTTTTTATATATAATTGTTATTATAATAGATTTAATTTAGTTGAAAACTTTATGTCCTTTTTATATAAGTAGAAGTACAAAAAAGACCAGTAAAATTATAAATATTAGTTTGAAATTTTTTATCTACACATTTTGAATCCTTAAATTTTCTGAAATATAAAACATTTGTACATACACAAAAAATTCTTGCCTTACTAATAATATACGCATGTATATTATTTATGAGTTACATTTAGACAAACTTTAAATGCAGTGTTCGATTTGACCATCAAGGCTTTAAAATTGATTTTTTATTATAAAAAAAGCTTGCGTATTAACTTTAACAAACCTGAAAGGTGAATACCCTGCGATAATCACAGCACCAAGCCACGAAACATATCACAAATTACTTCAACTTTTTTTGCAGAAACATCCTGTTGAATTACGCGGTATACAACGCCCGGCTCGGCTACACTCAGGGCATGTCAGATCTCCTGTCGCCGCTGTTGGCCGAGTTGAGCGACGAGCAGGACGCGTTTTGGTGTTTCGCCGGCCTGATGCAGCGCTCGGTGGCCGTCTGCACGCCCACGGACGTCGACATGGACAGAAATCTGTGCTATCTCAGGGAACTGCTCAGGATCATGGTGCCCGGCTTCTATGCACACCTCGAGAAGCACACCGACGCACTCGAGCTTCTCTTCTGCCATCGATGGATACTCCTGTGGGTTTGCTTCTCGTTTTTAATCCTGCACTTTTTTTGTTGGTTTTCGTTATTTTTAGAGTGCAATATTCGTTGAGCACTTAATTTTGAGACAAGTTTTAATTAAATTGACTAAAAAAATTTGGAAGCGCTATTTTAAAGTTAAGCACTTATTTCTCAGTTGTTATGTTTGCTTCAGTATAGGTATTATAAATATAAATAAGTAAAAATTAAAATAAGATTGCAATCTATACACTGAATTTTACAATATTCGCATATAATTATTGAAGTCGAAGAAACGCCTTTGCCCCGATATTTAAGTAAATTTGTTAAAAATATTGTATTTCTAAGGATTTTTATAATTAAACTTGTTAAGAAAAAAAACTTAAAATAGAAAGTATGTAAAAAATGGAATTACTCAGTAGTAACGGTCACATTGTAAAACAGCTCACACCTGCAAACTATTTTTTACATAATTGTTATAGCGTTCTTTTGTAAAATCCAACGAGTGTCTTAAACGATCAAAAGTAAAAAGAGATGCATAAAATAAAAAACAGTGGTTTTTATCAAAGCAATAAAAAATCCAAATCGATTCCACATTTTGCCCAAGCTGAAAAAGCACGTCGATTTCATTTCGAATCTTGCATTTTCCCACTGCAGCTGCTTAAAACGAGAATTCCCCATGGATGTGGCTTTAACGATGTGGGAGGCCTGCTGGGTGAACTACCTCACGGACCACTTTCACCTGTTCCTCTGTCTGGCCATAATGTGCGTCTACGCGGACGACGTGGTGGCCCAGGATCTGCGCACCGACGAGATGCTGCTGCACTTCAGTTCCCTCGCTATGTACATGGACGGCACTGTGATCCTGCGCAAAGCTCGGGGACTGCTCTACCACTTCCGTTTACTCGACCGGCTGCCCTGCACTTTGGCGGGTCTATGCAAACAGTGCGGACCCGGTATGTGGGACAGTTCTCACGATCCTGTTATAGAGTGTCTTGGACACGAGGATGAGAAGTGTCCGTATGCTGAAAATTACTCGCGCTCTGGTCTTGAGTGAGAGACGCCACAGTTGTGATAGGACATGAATGAGTCTATAGCGGAAGTGAATTCTAAACTGAATACTGGTGACTGTAAAGGATTTTAAAAGGGTCTTTATGTAGACGTATCGTGTGGATTAGTTGTCGGGAATAACCATTTAATTGAAATGATCGTTTGAATTTTAATTTGTGGATAGATTCTGAGCTTGCGAAAAAGTACTGATCCCTATATATAAATTCACGTTATTGTGAGAACTTTAAATTGTGAGGTAGGATAGATGTCTGTCTATTAACATAAATTAGACCTTAAAGTGAGATTTGAAAGTAGTCGGGACAAATTTATTGCATAAAAAGTATTTGAAGAAACCTGCTTTCTTCTGAAAACGTGGGTTGCATTTTAAAAAATTAAATTAGGGGAAAATATCTAAAGGATTTTCCATTCTAGTAAAGACTATGATGAGCATGGTATTTTTTATGAATATTTAAACAATAACTCTGTTATTGATGCAAGGATAAACCTGTTGAGAAAATAGAAATGATTATTTTTAGTTGGAGGAAAAAAACATCATACTGATGAATTAAGTATACATCATATTCATCAGAAAGGACAAAATTAAACATAATCATCAGAGATAAGAGATATATAAATTTTGAAAATTCTGTCTAAAGACAACATATAAAGTATCAAATATCATTGATACATTGTTAGAGAAATATATTACGATTTATATTTAAAAAAAATGGAAAATTTATTTGTTCCATAAAAATTTTTAGAGATGAAAAAAATGTCAAAGCATGTAATATAAAATTTATTCAAACTGTTAAAAAATTGAGATCTCTATTAGAAATTACTAAAAAATTGAGTAGTGAAATACAATTGTGAAATCGATAATTAAATGGTTATTCCACGTGTGAGGATTGACGACAACGATGAGTGCCAACAGGTGTTATAAAAATTTAGTAATTCCGTCATGCCAACAAAAATATCATCGACGGATACAAAAACTTCATTACTTATCTCAGTGGTTTTAAATAGCGTCAAACCCCGTAAAAATTTTTCTGAAACTATCTTTTCTCGATATACAACAGATACAGAAAATAAATATAATTGTAGAATGAAGAAAATAATAAAACGGCCATTTGTTTAAGTAAAATAACCGTTTCATATTTCAGACAAGTTTTTCCGGGTACAGCACTAAAAAATAACGACAAAGTGTTTCATATGTGTTCAGAAAAATCACGAATTTTGTACATATAGAAAAAAGAACAAAAATTTAATAAAAGTATAAATGACGAGGAACGTACGCTCTATATATATATATATATATTATATGTTTAAAAACATGTAAGGGTTTAAGACACATAAACTTACTTCACAACTTCGGCATATGAAAGTCTAGTTTTGTCTGGCTTCAAGATAAATCGCGTAGATATTTTAATGTAAATAACTTTTAAGCATAAGCTTAATGTATAAGCGTAAATAGTGTACCTTAAATATTTTTGAAAATGAATCTCTTTTTAATAAGACCACATATTGAACACCATATTCTTATGCATAGCTTGCAAATGCAATTTTAAATAAATTGCATGAATTGCAATTTTTAATAAACATTTTAATAACTTTTGTTAGATCATACGTTTGAGGCAGACAGTGACACTTATAACTATGATAATCTTGCAGTAATACCCTATATAATATGGATAAAACAAATAATCGTAAATTTAAAAGAATTTATAAACATTGTAACGGAGTGGTAAACTAATATTCAATAATAACTATTAATAAATAATCCTCTCCAATCGATCTCCAACTCGGTGTCACTCAGCAGGCTGTAACTTAACTACTGCAAGCCGGCTCGATGTACTGGATATAAATGACCTCCGTTAACTTATGGAGTAGGCGAAAATCCGACTTAACTTTAGTGTGTTTAATTAATTTAATAAATTCTAATATACAGAAACTTGATATACTGCAGTGCTCGTGCAGGCTCACGGCGGCTCAGTATGCGCGGGGAAATACTTGCGCGACCGCGGCGGCGGCGTGTAGTTATTATATTAGGGAAAAAGCAGAGAATTGGATCAAATAATTAACTCGCGTATAATGTAAAAATAAAGCGATGTATATTCTGTAAAAAGAAAGTAAATGCTATAATAGCTCTCTTGCGGTCTCGAGACACCGTAAGCGACGCGCGCACGCTCATCTTCGCTTCACTTATAATTGAAGCGGCACGCGAGTACCGCGACCAGTTTCTGTGCCTCTCGCACAGAACGCATAATCGTCGAGTTCGGACGAGAATATCGTGACTCAACTTTTTTTTCAAAAACATGTTCAAAAATTTATTCTGGAAGTACTGTAAGTTTTTTACATTATGTAAAACCTACATCGACAGAAAAGTAAAATTCATTTTCAAAAATATTAAGGTGAAGAAAAAAGAAAATATTGGTGCGTCGACAGAAAGTCGGGCACAGACTCTTAGCGTATCAAAAGAAAATATCTCCTAAAATTACGTAAAAGAAAACAACCGAGAAGTATTAGATACTAAGATTAATTAAGAGAAAAGAATTAAAGAGAAGATCATACGTAGTACAAGATAAGACTGATGTCAAAAAAATAACTAATTAATTTACTTTGGTCTGGATGATGCAAGGATTTTTTTTTCTCTAAGATACTATTTATCAAGATTCCCCGAAAATAAGAACTATGTGTATAAATTGCATATATATCATTATATATAATTATATATTATCATGTATTCGATTGTATATCAATGTACGAGAATACATAGATACATAAATGATCTTTTGATGATTATATAAACTTATGTACGATATACATATATATATTTGATTGATATGCAGTATATGTTTAAGCTCATTTCGTCGGGTAAAAAAAGCTTTTCGACATGTGACTGAAGTGCCAATCTTGGAAACGAGTTACCAAATACATATGAATGAGATCAAATGCAGTGCAAAGAAACAATGATATCATATGCGAAATACTAGAATAACGAGAGAAATTACTGAACGAAAACAAATCTTAGTTCTAATCGCTTCGTCAATTATTTAAGGTATATTAGTCATTTTGAAAATCGGTCAATACCAGGGACAATTATTTTTACGATTTTAAAAATTTAAATTGTTTTAAATTATTTTATAAATATTATAACAATGCAAATAGTAAAAATGAAATTATTCACTTTAATGAAACTTCATATGGAGTGTCAAATAAAGAAACTTCATTCAAATACATATCATAAAGTGCATTGTTAAAGAACCCCTAATACTTTCTGTTTAATCTTTTTGTTCTCACGTATTTTTTATTTCAACAGCTACCTATTTGGTCATTCTATAATATATTATACTCATGTAAACTGAATTCATTTCTAGATCTAGATACATGAACATTAAAATGTTAAAATAATTAAAGTGACTAATTTATCTTAATATCAATGCCGTACAACCGAACAGTGAAATATTTTTGCTATGCAGTGATCGTTGCAAAAAAACATGACGATACCTACGATGTCGCGCTTCAAATCCACGCTTTGTTTGCCTATTGTCTATTTACTATGTACTTTATACATCGCTTTTTCACGGCTCTCACCTAATTGTAAATAGCTTCGTTCATATTTTGTGTACGTCTTGTGCTTGTATAAAAAGAAACTTGGAATGCATTTTTCTCTTTGGATGTTTGTATTTAAGCAACAAAAAAGAAAAAAAAGATTTTAGAGAGTAATCTCTCAAATTTCGACGTTATTCATACATAATTATATCGACCATCATCAATCATCAGAGTAAGCGCGCATTTTTAAGCTCACGACACGAGCGACTGATTGTGATAAATGTAAAATGTTGGAACTTCTGCTCGAACATTACTTTAAGATTGTAAACAAAATTGTATTTAATACAGAAGAATAGCGATATTAGTTAGCAGTAAATTCTTCGTCATGTATTTTCTTTGTGAGATTATGGAATTTATACGAACTTTTTAAAATAAGATGTTTAACAGTGTTATTAACATAACTATTATAATATAACTCAAAAGATTTTTGGCGGCCTATAACTTTTGCAAATTTATCTATTTTTAAGAAATATAAGAAGTAAATAAAAACATTAAAGTAACGCAAAGCTTCTCACTGATGTTTTCGAAAATCGTTTAAAGTCCATGGAAATTGCAAATTGCATTTTAATTAAATTATTTACGAAACTCTGTTTTAGTTTTGCGAATCATTGAAATAATTAGGAGCCAAAAATGTTCAAACATCGATAAACGAAAATACAATCTTATAACTCATGAACGTAAAGGAATAAAATAAAAAGTATCGAGCAGAAGAAATCCATCAGCGATTTTACTGTGCTACCTTGTCTTGTTAGAGTATTTGAAAAGAAGTCTATTCGTGTTAAGATCTGTGAACACTTTTGAGTCTATAGCAATCGTAAGATGGAATATAATACACTAAAAATGCACACAAATGATTCAGTCAAAAAATTTATTGTTTATTCTTTCTCTTATAATCTTCTTTCCTTTTTATATCTTACTTTCGTTGTTAGAAAATATACATTTTTATTACTTATGTACGTTTACATCAAACGTAATCACATAGTTTGACATTGATTTTTAATTTACAACTACTTAATAAGCTAGTACATTTCTTTTTATCATATCATATCTTTAGCGAGCTGGTTGAGATTCACATTGATTAAACATGTGCTACATTTAAAGAGGAGTTACTGAAATTTTTATAAGATGAATATGTAATTGACAAATTTATGCTAGAAATCTTAAATTAAATATTTTTATTATGCAAAAATCATTTTCTTATTGTTTTATATATTTGTGTTTAAGATTTACGAGCATGCTTTCATCTTTATATAAATAAAATTTAATTGTAAATTCCAAACTTTCACCTGATTGGTTTAATTGTTTTTTATAAATACATTTCTTTCCTTAATTACAAAATAATATCGTCAATGAAAAAATATATTTAAAAGTGTATACTATATATACAAATCTCAATATCAAATTCAGTAATTCATTAAAATTTTAATGACTTCTCATTAATTGAAAATATTTTATTACTCTGGCAGTTCACACTAGAAAATTTATAATATACATATACATGCATATTTTATAGACAAATTATTGGAAATTGCATCTACCTCTGATGAAAAAATTTCTTAATGAGTAATTTGTCAAGACGTGTATTTAAAAATATAGATTTTTATAAATTTTAAAGTGCATCCATAATATTGGTCTGCACAATTTATAGATATTTCAATAATATATTCATTTAATGCTTTTATGTAAGAAATTTTTACATCAGAACACAAACAGTATCTTGAGTCTTCAAAATATTTACTAAATATTCTGACTACCTATTTAATAACTCCTAGTTTTAATTAATAGGTAGGTGTAATCTACCTTTTAAACAATTCCATTTTTATTTTGGCTTAGAATAATGGAAACCAGATTGATTTAACATTAAAAGAAAAGTATTCCTAAAAATATACCTATTATTAAACAGTCCTTTTGATATTAGAAAATGATTATTATATATGTAGGAGATACTTTGGTCCGCATAAAGCCAATTTGAGACTTCACGGAGATTATTGTCAGTTATATCAGATTAACAATTAGTTTTGACCTTGCTGCCACAAGGTTTAAACACAACTTTTCTTGTACCCTCGTTATTTACGAAGGAACTAGTCTTATTTTTTTCAATCATCTCACTATACTTACCATCACAGTAAAAATAAACTATCCTAGTAATGAGAAAGTTTGTATTTACTCTTTAATTACCCATTTACTCATATCAAACGCAAATTAAATTGCGTTTGATTACTTTAAATAATCAACATTCAAATAAATCACTTATAAAGCTATACAGAAAAATACCGTAATATTATTTTTGAGCTGCTGGTAATTTGTACTAAATTTATTGTACTATTCAATAGCACAAAAAATATTATCAATAAATTTGACTATACTTGTACATTAAATCATTAGTTTTGATAATTACCTAATTTACATTTATTCTAAAATTATTTTAAAATTTAATAGAATCCACAATACATTCTTTCTCATCTCTAAGTTTTTTTTTAATAATTTTTTCCACGTTATTTACCACCAATATTCTTTGTAACCGCTTGTTAAATGCCTATCAACTAAGTTAATAGATACAAGTAACATACAAACAATTGCCCAAAGAACAATGAAAATAAGCCAGCGATTTCCTGCAAATGGGCTGGCAAATTTATTAGATACTCCTTGACCAATAACCTCTGCAGTCTGTATCCTTGCATTATAAACTAAGAAGGTTGGTATTAAATACTGAATTCCAGCTCCTGCATATGAACCAGTAAAGCTCACTAGTACTGACAGATTTTTTGTACTCATAGCTATTAAGTATGGGGGCAGTACTGCCAACACTGGAAATATGAGCTTGCGCAAACATAAATTGTAATTTACATCTTCTTTCAGAAACAGGGATTGTAGATTGTTACGCAAAGTGATGGCAATTATAGGAAAACTGGTACTGAGAGTGAACACAGGGAATAGGGCAAGGAAGTATTCGATGATGATTATTGAAAAATTTTCGTCTGTTGAGCAATTTGTTGGACCAAAGTCTAGAGTGTAAAGATCATCCAGATGTTCAAATGCGAAAACACCGGTAAGAGCCAGTAGAAGGTAAAAAAATGAAATTAATATGAAATCCAAACCTAGGGATTTGTTTAGTTTAGATTTGTCGGTAATCGGCGCAACCAAAGCTGGTAAAGAATGATGGCACATGAACGAATATACGCAGACACCAAAAAGACTAGGAAGTCCTAAAAAAGTAACATAAATATAATAAATTTATAGATTTTTTAAATAATACTGCTAGGTTTTTAATAATATAGTAAGGTTTTATATAAAAATCTTACCAGATGTATTGGCTTCGCGTGGTTGTCCTTTAGGTCCATCGATTATCAATTTTCTTGTTGCGTAAAGAATCATTATTGTGAATGCTAGCCATCGCATTACTGAAGTCAGCATTTGTAAATATTTAGTTTTTTGGACATTAAAGAATGCAAATGGACCCAATAACATAACAAATAACGTCTGTAAAATATTGCATTAATTTAATAAATAGTGTTAATAAGTTTTTATATAAAAATTTTCATAAAATCAAAATTAATAAAAATAGTTACCAAAAATATTCTGTAGGCATCTAACCGATTAATACTGGACGACTCCCAACAACGTTCATGATCGGGAATGGTATCATTGCATGTATAATTCTGAGGTATATATCTGCAGGAGACATCAGCTACAGATTTGGCGATTGCCGTCCCGTAAATACTTAGATCGCCGTATAAATATACAGCTAAGCAAATATAGAAGAAAGTGACACCCAATTTACTAAAAAATATCGAGGCCATCTCGCCCATTTCGATCTTGTCATGTATCACGTAATAGCGATACGTTACACCTGCGCGTTCCGGACTCTTTGGAGCTGGTGTTACCAAAGGAGTGTCTTCTGAATCTGAATTTGAGGGCCCGGACTCGCCTAAAGCTTGCATTGCCTGAAAGAAAGCGAATGAATATTTGAGGTGTTAAAGATATTAAAATAATCTTTGTATGATTTAATTAATATGAGGGATACTAAAGAGATAATTCAAATGAGAAAATGATATAATTTTTCTTTACAATATATAGTCAATCTTTTAAGACTTATTTATACGATTTAAAATTTGTTTTATTGCTAAATTAATAATAATAATAAATAATTATTAATTTAGCAATAAATTAATAAAGCTGGATTTATGAAGAAATGTTATTCTAAACTAAATGTTATTCTAATGATTAGTTTATTATCAAATTTGATATTTCAGTAAATATCAAATTCAAAAAAAGTTTTCTGATTAAAATCTTATATCACTTTTATGTTTAAGCTCTTCTTCAAAGAAGAAAATATACAACATAATATGCATTATTGAACACATTATATGATTACATTTAATTTCAATTATTATTGAAAATTCAAAATATTGATTTAATATGTTTTTGGTGAGCATGTATGAAAACTACATATATGAACAAAGTTCAATTATGACTATACTTATGGTAAATAGCTTTGTAAAAAATACAAAAAAAAGATAGCAGTTTCTATGTTGAATTAAAACTTAGAAACCTCTGACTCTGGTCCAGTGAAGGCCGAGTCTTGTGTGAGACCTACTCTTTTGCGCTGCTGAATTCTTCTCCATGTAATAATGGCATTGGCTGATGCCATAGTTTCTATGACAAATGTAAGTGTAATGAAACTGAAAAGTGAAATTTTTTAAATTATGAAATATGCTGCTGAAATTATAGAGTTTATTGAGGAATATTGCATTAATCACTCAGACCAACCTTATAAAAGCTAAAACTAAAACTACTATCAGTCCAAGAAGCCATCCTGCTCGACTGAAAACAGCTGGAAGTGCTAATGCTCCAGTTCCAACGATGAGATTGAAGACATAAATCAGACCCACCTATTAAATTTAAATCATAAATTAATTTAATTAGTCGTCAGTTCTATCAAATTGCTATATATTTTTTAAAAATTAAGACTTAATAAGCACATAACTATTATTGTAAAAAATATATAATTAAAATTTTATAAAATTCAAACAAAGAATTTGAGCCAATTATTTTTTGTATTAAAAAATGTATAACTCGTAACTAAAGTAGCATAAAATATATTAAAATTTTATTATACATTTATAATTTATGAGAATGTATAACACATTCACATATTAATTATATATGGGTAATATTATATAATATTTATTTATTAATTAGTAGTACTTGAAACTTTTGAAGTAAAATTATTTTCTTATTTAATTTTAAGGGGCTTGACAAAAAAGGCTTAAAATCATTATCTTAAATATTACTTAAATGAAATGAGCAGGTAAAGATGTGGTAAAACATTTAGTACACATAAATCAGCTGATCATCTGTCATTGAACTTCATTGTTTTGATTTAACGTAATAGTAACATACAATAACAAAATCAACTTGTTTTTTATGACAATTACTAAGACTGAATTTATAATTGTAAATAAAGAGAATGAAATACTAAATTGTCGATATATATTGAAGATAACTAGCAATTGTTTGATCTTAAAAGAAAGGTTATATTTGCTCTAAAATGGATAAGTTGTAAACTTCAATTAAATTAACAATTCAACTATCACCCCTTTACTCGTATACAACTTTACGCTTTCAAAAATCATTTATTTATTGATTTTTGATCAAACTCAAAGTGCGAGCTGCTCACGTTCCTTTGTTTCATTATCTCAATTTAGCATATGTCCACCCGTCAGAATGTCAGATTGATAAAAAACACTCGTCACTCGATTAAAAAAAAAAATAATAATTGAAGGTCAAAGAGGTATACATCTTTATTAGCATATATCAACAATGCAGTTGGCATGCATCAACAAAGAAGTCTGTCCTATAAAACACAATACATCCTAACCACAACATATGTATGAAATCTGACACGTAGAATCCTATACAAGAGATCCACTATACTTACCCACGTCGAATATTGCTCGTCACTGCTTATTTCCGGCATTTTGGCTTCAGCCTCCTACAGCAGCACCTCGCAAATCCGCTAAAGCGAGTATCATCCGCGACTGATTCTAATTCCTCGCCAACAGTAAGACAACGCGCACACGGTATCTGCGAACCCCTAGATAACGTGCAATATCTAATCTCGCTCCATTCGTGAGCAGACAAATGTGCAGCTGATGCGTGGCTCAGGCCATTCGCTCTCGAGAGATCGACTCGACTCGAGTTATTTATATTTTATCGCGCAGTAGCCAACGTCGACGAACGCGTACGTTTCCGACCATAGTTGTGCGGCGAGTGTCGAAATCTGTCGAAGATATTAGGAGAGCATGAGGCTGCTGGAGCTGTTGCAGGAGAGCTCGTACAAGCATTGTATAGATATATACACGAGTACTTTGAGAGTTGCGCGCTAAGAGACCGCAGTTTAGATGCATTTTCCTGCTTTTGCCGTTGTAGATAAAAAAGTAATTGTTTAATTGCGATTGTTAGTAATTTTTTAAGAAGTCGTTTTATTTATTACTGAATAGAGTATTATTAAAATTATTAGAAAAATGCCAAGCAAAAATTTTAAGAATAAATTGATGATCATTTTTTGATACAAGTTGGTTTTTATCATAAAAATCTTAAAAAATTCGAATTTCCCCGGTTCTATCTCAAGCATACCATATATATGATATTGATAAATATGATTACCCTCAAAAGATGCGAAATAATTTTTATTCATGTCAAACGCCACTATCTGTGATTCATGCATGAAATTAGGATGTGTTCGTTCTGCATGATATTCACTGTTGATTGCTACAATATCATAACGCAATACACCCATAGTAAACTGCATGAATATTGAAAATACTTATACTTAGTTTCATTAAAGAAATGATTTTTCTTTTTTACTTTTTGAAAGAATTTCACCTAAAAGGAGCATGTTTTTGTAATAAGAAAAGTAAACAAAAATTATGCACATCGATCAAAAACGCATTTACGTAATGTATATTATTTAGGCACATCAAACTATTTGCAATTACTTTCTTTCCGTTGAATTATCGGAATTCAAGTGACAATATTATTCGTATAGTTAAACAAATTTTTTTTCATCCTTATATCATTTATGAAATGGTTAATTATGGTAACTTGGGTCAATATCGATAACCTTTGCATTAAATTTCAAGTATAAACAGATAAACTAAATTGCGAGCATAGTTATATTTTTTCCCCGAATGATTAGTTGTCAATGCATTTACTTTCTCTTGTAACAATCAAAAACTACAGAAAAGATTAGGAACTTTATTACTTACCTATACATTTTGTAGTTCCAGAAAACGGCAATAAATACGTTTTCGTAAAATTCATACTGAGTTATACGTTATTATGATACTTTAGTTATTATATAATGAAACGATTTTGAATAATTAAAAAATAAATTATTTTTGATTAATTCAAATTCATTAAAAATTTTATTTTAATTACTCTTGAAAAATATTCTTTATTAAAAATAAAAACGTAACTTTATACTGTAATATTAAATAAAATATGTAAAATACTTTCAATAACTTAAAAAGGTTCCCTTAAATGTAAATTTAAAAAACTATTGTGCTCAATTATGCGCATTCTTCGTGAAACAGCAGGATGAAGTCTCCTCGGGCGTACTTTCTAAAGTTCGTTGACACTCCACGTCCTTATATTCTTCTGATAAAAGTAGACAGTTTTTACTCGTAAGACGAGTATTGATTAACAAATAAACTAGTGAATAGATACTGTTTTAATTAGTATATATTATTGTAAAAAGATTGCACCAAGTGGCAAAAGCAATTAATACTCATATTTATTCAGTTTAATCGCATTCAATAATAAATTATCATTAACTAAAGAGAAATAACAAATGTATGATTACAACATTTCATACGTAAATGTCGATAAAACTACATTAAATTTAAGTTCAACAGTCAAGTTGTAAAATATAAAAAATGTGCAACATAGTAATTTTTTTGAAACATCTATAGTCAGTAAATTATACCTGAATGAAAAAGATCGTACAGAAACAAACTCATTAATTGAAAATAACTTTTATTGAATCGAAAGTATAAACCTAATCGATATATATCATCCTTAGAGATAAAAACTATCGTACGTTCAACCGCGAGTCTTATAAATTACAAAGATGAATGACAAAAAATGAAGGGGGACATGTAGTTATACAAAGTGTGTTATGTGTGTACCTCGAAAACAAGAGGTAATGAACAGTATTTTTCATGAACAAATTAAAAAAAAAATTATAATGAGAAAAGTAAAATTAATATAACTTATTAGTTTAATCCATAGTGACATTCTACAAAATTCCTTATGTTCTTTGATCGGTAATGAGACAGAGAAAAAGAAATAAAGGATTTCAAGGGAAGCTTATAAGAGTTTTGTGTATGTGAAAGAGTAATTCGAAGCATTCAGTAAGCACAAGAAGCAAGATACAATGCGTGTTTTTCAGATTTTTATTTTTATAATCCCATAAGTCTAAAGTAGTAGTCTTTACGTCGTGTGTACGTGAATGGTCTTGCACAATACAATGGGAATAAATTATAATACTTTGGCTACGCTTGCAGGGTCTTCGAACACTCCAAGTGTTCGAGTGGAAACGAGGCTCCTCACTCCTCGTCCATTACGTTTGAGCTGATTACACATATCATGCATGCATATTCTTTTTCCTTACACATTATTAAGAATACGATTAAAAAAATAGGAGCCTCGTTTCCACTCACCCTCTTTTTTCGCCTTTTAATCATTATTATTCTTTTTTTTCTTCATTATTCCTTAATATTCTCGATTATCTCGGTGTGTAGCCGTATAAAATAGGAAATGATCGAGAGTCAGAGTGCCCTAACTCCTCGTCCGGAATGATTGCGCCCTCGCGCCGACGCGGATAAACAAACACAAAAAAAAGGTAAAAAATTTTTCTTAATAAGAAAAAAAGAAAAAACAAACAATAGTACAATGTAAAAATCGAAAACGCAGCTTACAATGCTCGTGTAAAGTGTGTAATGTTAATGTATACTTTTTTTTTTTCATTTTTTTTCTTCGTTTATACGTTTTACCTCTTTTTCCTTTTTTTTTTTAAATACAACTCGTACGCGAGGTTCCTAGCTAAATAGAGCGGACACGCTGGGGTTACTCTGCGTAAGTGTGTGTGTATGTGTGTGTTCGTGTGTGCCATCCATGACACTTTTGTTTCGTTTGTTCGTCGGCGCTAAAGAGGCCCTCCTCCGAGAACAGAGAAGAAAAGAGGGAAGAAAAACGCGCCTCCCGCCCTCTTAGTCTCTCGTCTCACGTCGGTCCTCGACGCAGCCGAAAAACTCGGAAAAAAAGCTCCTATCCAGCAAGACACACACACCAAGATGAGCTTTTTTACTTTGTTTTCTTTTTGTTTTTTTTTTATATCAATTACGGAGCGAATGTATAAGAAATAGGAATGATGCGCCTCTGCGTTGGCTGCTGCTGCTGCTGCTATCTTCATAGGTGACGTGAGCGGTGTGTGGTTCCTCGTAATGTTTCAGCGACAGCCATCCAAGTTCATCATGCAATCTTCAAGGAAAATGTGTGTGGATGTGTATACGCAAGTCCAACCACAAGTTTATCCAAAGACTCCGAGGAACACACTCCGAAGGAGCATTTGGGGAGTAGTAGTACCAGCACGCACGCATTGAAAAAAAACGCATGCTGCTGCGTTGTTGCCCTGCTACAGAGGCTCTCTCTTCTCCATCTTTTTTGTATCTCTCTCTTTTTTTTCGATTTTTGAAAGGAGCGGAAGGGGGACGGGGAATGATAGTAATGACAAAGATGTGACGTTTTTCTCTTGTATGCGTGTAGGTGTGTATAGTGTGTGTGGGTGAGTGTGGGTGAGTGTGGGTGTGGAAGGATGCGAAGGGGGGTAAAGATGATCGAAAAAGGCGCTGGCGTCGTTTTCCTTGCTGTTTTTTGCTCTCTCTCTCTCTCTCTCTCTCTCTCCTCTCTCTCTCTTCTTGTTCGTACGCCGGGAGTCCCGAAAAAAAAAAGACGCGGCGCTTAGAAGCATTTCCTGTGGACGATGGATGGGCCTGACTCGTCGTACTCCTGCTTGGAGATCCACATCTGCTGGAAGGTTGAGAGCGAGGCAAGGATAGATCCACCGATCCATACGGAGTATTTCCTCTCTGGTGGGGCGATGATCTTGATCTTCATGGTCGAGGGCGCGAGGGCAGTGATCTCCTTCTGCATCCTGTCGGCGATTCCTGGGTACATCGTGGTACCACCAGACAGTACAGTGTTGGCGTACAGATCCTTACGGATGTCGACGTCGCACTTCATGATCGAGTTGTAGGTCGTCTCGTGGATGCCGCACGCTTCCATACCAAGGAACGAGGGCTGGAAGAGGGCCTCGGGGCAACGGAATCTCTCGTTACCGATGGTAATGACCTGACCGTCGGGGAGCTCGTAGCTCTTCTCGAGGCTGGACGAGGAGGCGGCTGTGGCCATCTCCTGCTCGAAGTCGAGGGCGACGTAGCAGAGCTTCTCCTTGATGTCGCGCACGATCTCACGCTCGGCGGTGGTGGTGAACGAGTATCCTCTCTCGGTGAGGATCTTCATGAGGTAGTCGGTGAGATCACGTCCGGCCAGATCGAGACGAAGGATAGCGTGGGGCAGAGCATATCCCTCGTAGATGGGCACGGTGTGGGAGACACCGTCACCGGAGTCGAGGACGATACCGGTGGTACGACCGGAGGCGTAGAGCGAGAGCACGGCCTGGATGGCGACGTACATGGCGGGCGTGTTGAAGGTCTCGAACATGATCTGGGTCATCTTCTCGCGATTGGCCTTGGGGTTGAGGGGTGCCTCGGTAAGGAGGACGGGGTGTTCCTCGGGTGCGACTCGGAGCTCATTGTAGAAGGTGTGATGCCAGATCTTCTCCATGTCGTCCCAGTTGGTCACGATACCGTGCTCGATGGGGTACTTCAGGGTGAGGATACCACGCTTGGACTGGGCCTCGTCGCCGACGTATGAGTCCTTCTGGCCCATACCGACCATGACGCCCTGATGACGGGGCCTACCCACGATCGAGGGGAAGACGGCGCGGGGTGCGTCGTCACCGGCGAAACCGGCTTTGCACATACCGGAGCCATTGTCAACTACGAGCGCTGCAACCTCGTCGTCGCACATTGTGATTTATGTGGTTTTAGCTGGAAACAAAACAAGACATCGTTAGTATGGGAAATTTTCGTGCATTTTTATTCTTAGCATTTTAATGAATAAGTTAACAAAATTTCGTGTTATTTTAATTTTTTCAAACCAAGATACGTATACATTAATCGCGAGAGCTGCAGGTATTTCCTTCGGCGAATCAGCTGCTTATTTTTAAAGTTAATCGGAAATCAAGGTTAAGATCGCACGTGAAAAATTAGGTCATTGAACATGAGATTACACAAATGGAGCATTACTTATATACTTAGTATCTGCGTAAGTACGAAAACAAGGAGTGACTACCGCTAGTTAACTTTTATCGCTTGACAATTAGGCGAATTTCTTGAATAAAAAACATTTAAAAGAAAATTAAAATTTCAATGAAAACGAAGTATAATTTAATTTAAAAAACTCTTACAATTTATTTTACAAGTGTAGTGAAAGAAGCATTTACAGATTCTACAGTGCAAAATGTACATAAAGTTAAAAATAATAAAAAGTTTTAAAAATATTAATTTTATCAAAAATAATGTACAATTTGGAAGAAATATAATTAAAATTTCCTCTCATTAACGAATCATGGATAATTACGAAATTAAGATACATTTGTATATAAATTGAAAATATTAGGTCAAGAAGTTTGCAGACGTTGAATACATTAGCCAATATTGTGTTAGTCATAAAGCAAACTTTTAAGAAATTTCTGAATCAATAATTACGAAGTGATTCATAAAAAAACTATTGTTTAAAAAGATCGTATCATGTGACTAATACATTTATGAGAATTAAGAATGTATTGATCTGCAATACAATGAAAAATGGCAAAAAATTAACTATTATATACCTATAAGGCCGTTCATTAAATATGTGATAAAATGTTATCTACATTGTGACTTCTATCTATATTAATGCTGAAATACAGAACATTTTATATACAATTTTTCCACTGTGCGATTAATTGCGACTTGTTTTTTGTTGAATCATGATTTATAATTGATCCTCATATATTCTCAAGTGATTAAAATAACACAAAATTATATGTTAATAATTTATGCTAAAAAGAATTCCTTCTACAACTAAAAGTTATCACGATAATAAATTCTCTCCCCTACATTGAAAAAAAGACCGTAATCGACTCCTGTAACCTTGTAGAATTTCAACCGAAAAAGGACGTCACGTGATCGGAATATTTAAAATGGCAACCGACGCTTTTTTACTCCACTCTCAATCCTCAATCCGTCTCTCTTGCTTTCTCACAAACTCTCCAACCACAACCTCAAAAGTCGGCAAAACTCAAGGATACGATACTATACAGCAGACCTTGAAGGCAGCGAGGATTATAAGACGAAGAAGATATATAAAGAAAAGAAAAAGAGAAATATACAGGCAGGAAGAGAGAAGCGCGAGCTGAGAAGTTTCTAGGCGCGTCTCTCTCGCCTCTCTTGCTCGCTCTCTCTCTCTCACTGCTGTGCACACGCAACCGCACCCTGCCCCGCCCAGCCCCGGCGTTCAACGGTCGATAGCCGGCGAGCTCTGTCGCCGTCTCTCTCCTCTCTCTTTCTCTTTCTGTCTCGCTGATTCTCGCCGGAAGTCCGACAAAGGAGCCCACGAAATACTGATTTTTTTTTCTCTTTAGGTCTGTATGCTTGTGCTATTAACCCGATTTTTCTGAGCTTCGCGAGGGAATTTGTATTACACGAGGAAAAGAAGCGAGCGGGACACTCGCATGACTCGCACTCGCGACGAACGTTGAACACTCGATTTTAAATATTATGCATTAATTGAAAATCGGCTTGCTAACGGCGTATTACGAAGCTAACGTACGATTATTTCGGAGCAACAGTTCGACATTTCGACATTTCGGAGCAATAAGACGAAAACTCAAATTTCGAAGAAGCACGGTACAAGTTCCACAAGTATTGAATTGTTTAAAAGATTCGAAGTAGAAACCGTTGTTTTTAAAATAAAAACAAAATACCGACATTCGAAAAATTACAATTTATATTCACTGAACTTTAATCTCTATTTAATTTCAAAAGTAGCAACGTGTTAAAAAATCCCGATCGTTTTTGAGGCACTTCGCGAATAACACGGGAGGATATCCTGACGCGTTGCAGAAAATGGAAGCTCTCGCTTGACTCATGCCAACTCGGAGGCGTCGCCGCCTCGTCCTTCCATATTCGAATTCGAAAGTTTTCGAATCGCTGCCTCTGCGCAAGCGAAACTATTGAATTCAGAAAAAATGGAAGTCGAAGAGATTACGGCAACGAAAAAGGAGCAGAGAATTTATCACTGGGCATCAGCCGCACCAAATAAGTGCATATAATAATTCGCTAGTGGTTTCTCCTCGTCGAGTGACTCTCGCTGTCTTTGGGCCTCGCACACCCACTTAGCACGGGACTCCGCACGCCCAAACGATATAAAACTCCTTTGCAGTCGTCTGCCCACACAGTCGTTTTGTATTTTGTAACACAGTTCGAGCAGAGAATAAAAAATAATTTTTTAGCTCTCCGAAAGAAGAATATCCAGCTTCGCACACAATTTGTATTCGCCTAGCCACCACAACTGTCGTATTATACGAAAACTAATGATCGAAAATGGTCGCAACGGTCACACAATTAAAACGCGGCAAACTCTCGGCACAATATTTCCAAATCTTTTTTTTCAAATCAAAAGATGTGAAATAAACTTACTTTTCTTAAATAACAAAGTATAAAAAGTCGTGAACGTGTGTAGTTCGCGATAATATATATCTATATATTATGTACAGATTTCTCCTTCTTGGTACTCTCTTGGACGACGGTCGCGCGCTCAGCACCGATACTAGAATGACGACTCGACAGCCGGTTCGCGGTGTGTTATACGAAGAGTGAGAGCCGCCGGTCGCTTACTCCTACCTCGCGCACTCGCGTCCCTCTCCCCGCTGATCACCGCGGCGACCAATAAGGGCAGGACACCCTCGTCCAATCCCGGCTTTCTTTACCATATATGGAAGTGCTCTTGCGGCGGGAGGGGAAATCTCCTTCCCCCCCTACGACTCGCCGACCGACGATGATGTTCGCAGTCGCGCTTCCCCTCCGCGCGCCTGCGACGTCGCACCGCGATAACCTAACCTATAAGCCACCCTCGCGACCGCCTGATACCCAGACGCAGCGAGTTAGAGAGAGACGAGGATAAAGTCGTTAGTCGTGTGCTTCCTTTTCCTCGAACTTGACGCGAGCGCATGACACGTCGATGAAGACGTCAGATTTTTATACAATACGCGTGAGAGTAGATACTGCGAAGATGATTTCATGTCTGTACGCAGATTTTTTTTTACTCTTCTAATACTTAATATTAAGCGTGTCAGCTTCTATTGAAATCAAAAGCTAAAATACATTTTATATCTTTTTGATATTTATTTTGAAGATTCGATTTTTTAATGCAAAGCAATTTAAGTGGTGCACAAGTTGGTTGGATAGTTTTGACTTGATTATAGTTAGTTTTCTTTACAAAGAAGTTTTTGCAATAATGCAGCGATAATTGGCGATATTGAAGTGCATGAAAGAAAAATATTATGAATGAATAAAATTTGCGTGTCAGTTAGGTGAATATAAGAGTTAAAAAAAGATCAGTTGAATACCCGTTGAAAAAAATATTTGCATTTACAGAAGGTAAATGCCCAATCACGAAATTATATGATGGATTAATTTTCCATAACGATCTTGCAGTTGTAACAAATTTTTATAGTCATGCCAAAATGTTTAGTAGTTATATATTTATATAACTTCAGCGAGTTGAAGTTATTAATGACCGTTTTGTTTCCAGTTTCATCTTAGGAATGTAAAATATTATCGTTATCAGCTGTTTGTCGTTTACGTAAAACAAGTGTGTCATTGATGACTAATTTCTGTGTTTTTTTTTTCCTAACCCATACATGTATTTTCCGGACATTTAGTACGCTATTTCCGGAAGTCTTGAATTTACAATTGTTCTTTTTGTTATGTATATTAAGAATTCTTTTACAACAGTACTCATACGTTTGTTTTTTAAAATTACAGTTCATTCAAATTCTGTTCTTAACGGTTTTAGTTTATAAATGTTATGAATTGTCATAGAACCATTATAATTGACGTGTAAATAACAAATAGGGCCGCCAAATTAAGTATCTTTTCGTGTTAATTCGACCTTTTCAGTATTATTCGAATTTAACAAAAGTATAACTAATAAGTATGACTCATCGATTAAACTATACAAGTGAGTAAACGCCCTAACTATTCATGATTATTTTATCACATACTTCGCGTTCTTTTAATATTTTTTAAATGTCTTGCTCAAGTGGTTTCGAATACTGATTTTGTTATTCACGAAGATGAATATTTTTTAACCACTTTACTGTTAAAAAGTTAATATAATAATTACTATCTTCAAGTTGCTAATTGTTAAGGAGTGCCATTATTAATTTTGTCGTGACACAAAATTTGGGGACTACATCTGAATTACGAATTAGTATGCTACACCGGTTTATAATAAATGCTTCATGAATTAAATCACTAGTGGAATAGAATTTCGACAATTCACGTTATCACAACAATTATATCGGTTCATAAATTCTTAAGATAACTGCTTCAAAAAATAGCTTTGATAACGTATTCCAGTATACCATTTAATGAATCTAAAGAATTAATATATATATACTTTTAAATCAATATTTTAAAAAAATTATTCGCGTTATTCTTATAAGAAGACTTGTTTTGTTCAGCAGTTTATCAATAAAAAATAAGGAAATAGAAGTATTGAAAAACCAAGTAAACAGAGTACAAATTAAATGGTTGAGTGTTGGAAGCGTTAAATATTTTTTTTTAAACTTGTAAAAAATTACATTTTGTTTTTGTGAATTATAAAAGATGTAAACTATCTCAACCTAGTAATTGAATTACCGGTTCATAAAAATCTGACGATTATAAAAAAAAAATTTTTTAAATTTATTTCGAAGGTTGTTCAATGCATAAAATTTAATAATATGATTGATGTTTGAAGTATTTCATTAATCACAGCAGCCAATAACTGCTTCATAAAGACCATAGATAATGCAGTTCCTTATCCAAAATGCAATTAGTTCACATAGGTGTGGGCGGTCTCAGTGTACCGAAAACTAATTCATGATTAGAATTTTCCCATTGTGCAATTAATAATAAGACGCACGACAACTATATTATACCGAGTAATTTAAAAAAAAAAAATCTAAAATCGATAATCGATCATTGTTAATGATTCGTGTCTCGACATATAGTCGATACGAAAAGAAGACATTCTCAGCTTCCATCGTACATAAGATACTGTAGGCACGCAAAGGGCTCGATCTCTTTTCAGCCACTACGACGCTCCAGCAAAGCACGTGTATACACGGAGAGCTTGATCGAACGGAACTCAACTCTTTCACTCGTGTACTACTACTACTACTACTACTACTCTCTCTCTCTCTCTCTCGCCCCGCGAGTCCCGCTAGCTATAGACGCGCCGCGTGAGGTCGCCTTTCCAGAGGATTACATTATGCGCGCGAGCTCCAATGCAGACGCAGCTTCTTTTGGAGCGTATATACCCTCATCATTTTACAGAAAGAATATTTCTTTAAGCATATTAAAAAATTTTGAAGTTTCATTAGCAGTTTTTAACGCAAAGTAAATTACTGAAAATTAATGTAGAGATTCTGACAGGTTTATTATAAAAATTTCTTGATTTGCAATTGTTATGGAATTTTGAAATGTTAATTGGCACAGTAGTTTTTTCATATTAAGTACAATAATTTAGCTAATTTATCTTTTGTATATTATAAATGTTACATTGTATCATCAAATTAATAATTATGGTGAATTTAGTGTTTGCAAAAATATTTATAAAATTTTACATTTTCGCAAGTCAGAATTCATTAGATTAAAATACTATCTCTAGTAAAGGCCGCATCGCCTCTCGCTCTTTTACTTGACCGAGGAAAGGATGAATGGGTACCTCGGTTTTCTGTTTGAGTGCATTCTAAGCCGTAGTATTAAAAGGAACGCTGTGCAAACGCGCTAAATGGTATACTAACCTAAAAAAAAAAGTTCTTTTCTCACTCCGACTTCTGGTGTCTCTAATGTACATTAAAACATCCGAGGGTTTCCTTTTTATGACGCGAAGGGCGAAAGAAATTTGCGAGAAATTTGTGCATCGCAAAGTTTTTTAAAACATTTTCACTTACATTAATGAAAAAATGTTTGCAATAAAATTTATTTCACAATTTCGCAGTATTTTATAAGTACACCTAAAGTTCGTTTTAGAAAAGAAGAAAGTAGTGCACCGAGTAATTGTTGAATTTCATTACAACTTGCCAACATTGCTTTGTGATAAGTCATTTAAAATTCATCGTGCGTCCTAGGCTAATGAGTTTGTATCATAGTGTCATTATGAAGAAATTTGAGCTGAGTCAGTCTAATGTCCCGTGAGTTTGTATGTAATGGGTTTATTTCATGAGAAAACGCTTTATCGATGATAAAATTTAGATTGAATTTGTTATCTTTACTTACGAAAAATACAGATAATACAAGATCATTCCTTGAAAAAATCGATTTCAACTATACGTGATGTTATTTGTAGACAATATATGTTCCGGTTGAAAAGAATCGACGTTATATAATGTACATCGATTATAATTTAACTAAAAGTACAGGAATGTACATTTTTAAATCGTGCATTAGTGCTCAATTCTTTTTTAAAATTTTACATGTCTAAGAAGACGAGTATTGACGACTAATACCACCTCTAGCTTTTTCCACAAAAAGGATTCTCCAAAATTTCATTTAATGTGCATAATAATAAAGAATTTTATAAAGTATTTATGACAAACTTTGAACTTAGTCAATAAATTAACTAAAAAAAGACTGCAAAATCAATCATTTGTTCATCCTTCTGTTTTACAGATACACATTCTTCCAGCATATTAAAAAAAGTGTGGAATGCCCTTTTTTAAATTCTCTACTAACAGGAATCAGAAGGAATGTAAAGCCTCATTTCCCATCGACTATATTCGCGGTATAGGTTAGTGCGCCGGGAAGAAAGCACGTAACGATTATCTCTTTCTCTCTCTCCCTCTCACTCGCGATCTCGCTCGCAGTCGGGAGAGAAGCGAATGCACATAAGTATAGAATGCGCGACGATCCGTGACTTTTCTTCTTCAAAAAGATGTAGATAAAATTTGCGGTGAGGTAAAAAAGCCGCGTCAAATTTCCATAGCGTTTTAATTAAGCTAATTTAACGATTTAAAAAAGAAAAAAGGGTTAATTGAGGCTGATTTAATGTAGGCAAGCATACGAAATGCATCGCGACCGGAAGAAAAATTGTCTGTAGCTTTTTAATTTTTACCGTTTTTTTTTATTTAGTACCAGAAAATAAATGCAAAAAATGTACTTGTACCGCCTTTTACAAGTGCATTAGACAAATTAGCAATCAAGCTTCAAATTACAGCGCTATTAAAATACTAAATGGACAGGCCGAATAAATGCGAAAAGGAGTTGTGCCAGAATCGTCACGAGTATGGAGCAGGGCCAGCCAAAGTGAGTAGAGAGCGCGAGAGGAGAACCTCTCGTTCACCTATACAGGCGTCTATTATTAGACACCATGTCGTAGCGACCACCTGCAAAACTCTCCTCTGCTAGCGAGAGAGAAAACCACCTGATCTTGTGCGTATACACATGACGGCAACAACCTGTCCCTCGCCTCGCTACAATGGGGATTTTACAATGGGAGCGAGAGAGAGAAGGCATCGTAAAACTCAGACACCCATAACCTCCAAAGAAAGGTATCTATACCTTTCGAATCTGTAACCTTTTCCCATACGATTTTATGGTTAATTTCATTTCCGATCAAAATATTTGTTTATATATTACACTTAAAAAATTAATTGAACTTTCGAGTGTTAATCCCGCGTATCATCGCTCCACTCGAGCTAGTGCCTGCTTTATGTCTATTCAATAAATTGTGTCAAGTACCGATTCTGACCAAGACATTCCATACAGAAATCGTCAAAAGAAAATTAAACTAGAAAACTGACGTAACATTAAAATCGATAGTAGGACCCAATTATATGTGACATGGGCAACATTGGGCCATCAAATTGAGTATTAAACACCAGCGCGCCTGGATATTCCTCCAAACTATAGGTACTACAGTATACTTCGAATTACCGAATTCGTTGGGAACTGGTAGGAAAATTATAATACATCCACGCGTGCAAGAGCAACGCCCTGCCATGATGGCGGCGAGCGAAGCCGGCGTTTTTTTTTCTTCTCCCCCTCACACGCATACCGCAACTGAATATCCTGCCACGTCGCGAAAGCGAAGCAACCGTACGAAAATCCGTCCCTCTCTCTCTCTCTCTCTCTCTCTCTCTCTCTCAGCCTCCAAGGCCACGCGTTACGTGTACATCCCACGCGAAAGCCTCCCTTTATATCATATCATCGCAAAATCAAATCTATCCGCGATATCAATCGCGAGGCAAAAAAATGCACAGCGCAGTGTCGCGTTTAAAAAAATGGGGAAATTACAAGAGGAGCAAGCTTACCTGCGAGCGGTTGAAAAAGCGTGAAAAGGGTGTCGGTGTCGGAGGGGGCGACGAGTTCGCAAAAGGACGACGAAGCTAACGTGCGTAGAGCTCTCGGCACACTGGCTCCGCGCGACTCGCCGGATTCTCTCGCGCGCTGGGCTCGGGAGCGGAGGGGAGCTGCTACCAGAGAGAAAGAGAGAGAGAGAGAAAGAAACAATCGATCGCCGCGAGTGCGCGCTCTCGGTGTAGAGCGAGAGAGAGGGAGAGAGAAGGGAAGCATCGCGCACACCGGCAGATTGTGTGCTCGTGTATAGTAAGTCCCTCCTTTGGACTCGTCCACCGTCTCTCTCTGTCTAACTCATGGGATCCACCTATGCCGGTATCCTTGTCGCCGACTGGTATGCCATAAGGACCTCGCTGCCGACATTTTCGTCGGCGATTATACACCGATTTAGGCCCTCACGCGGCCCAAATTACCCTGTCCAGCTTAAAACAATATTCATCGAGTCCTCGGAGCTTGGGAAATCTGGCGATCGAGGCTCGCAGAATGCAAAGATTCGAGAACGCCGGTGCATGCGCGTGCTGAGTCTCGTGTGGCGCGTCCGGGTACGTGGAGCAAAAGCGATGGACTCGTCCGCGAGTCTCGGTTTCCCCTCTCCTATATAAACTTCCCCTGACGCGGTTTGACTCGGCTCTCTCGAGCTGTCCCCCCACTTCGCGGCACAGCCTCGACGCGCAGCTCTTGCCATATATGGGCATAAAACGAACGGCGAGCCCCGATTGGTCCGCCGGCCGGCTGCCGGCTAGATTCTCCAAATGCCGCTTCAAACTGCACGTTATCGCGCTCTCGGGCCGCCAGAGAGACGTGTACAGTATCGGTATATGTATATACATGTGTGCTGCGTCTCTGTATATATATATACGAGATTTATACCACGCTGGCACCTCACAGTAAGACGCCTGTGTGTATTGCATGTAACGTGTGACGGTGGCTTTCGATCGTCTGTATAGGCGACTCGATGACGCTCGCGACGCTTTTTTACGCTCTGACTTTATCAGACGCATGATTTAACATTCCATCGATCTCGTATATCGTATCGCAAATGGGAATTTTGGGCGTTAATGGTATGAATTTTAGGCTGTGCGACTTATAGCGAGGTGTGCTATATTGCTATGTCCTTGTCTGACTAACGAGGAAAGGCTGCTTGCTCTCTCTCTCTGTCTCTCTCTTTGCCTCTGCGTCATATGATAACGTGTGCATTGCATGGATTGAGGTTATGAGAGTGTGTGCGTGCGTGTGTGTATGCTCAATGCTGGGTCGACCGCGTGTTACTCACCAATCACCATGCGTGCGAAGGACTCGACACACAGCAACGATGATGAGAGAAGAAAAAAAGAGCGAGCGAGTGAGATAGCTCCGCGCGCGGTTGAGTGTGAGCGTACTTATGTATGTACGTATAAGATATAGGCGAGTTGTACTCTTAGAGCAAATTCCTTGCGTTTTCGCAAAGAGAGCTTATAATTCTGTCTTGCACTTGGCGATTCAAATTTAAATTGCATTTTGGAGCATGCGATAGAAATGTTTTCTTAAATTTATTATCGATTGGTTTTAGAAGATGACGGTTGTTTAACGAGTTTGTTTGTTGCCAAACGATTATTCTTATATACGATTCACGGTAATGTTTTATAGCGCATCAGTCAATTAGTTATTCATAGCGGAAGTTCATTTAATTTTTTATAAAATACGTTGATTTTATAATTTTGCGCGAATACACTTATTTTGGCTTTAATTGATTTTATTAGGGTACTTAAATATGATGAATGGCATCTCTTTTTTATGATAATGTTGTATTGTAATGCCACTTCAATCTCTTTTTTTTTGCCTGCAACACACATTACTTTATAAAATATTTTACAACGCGTTTAATTATATTGAATTTATAAGTATATGCCATTTAATTTAAACACTCTCTTATTGCATTACGTATGTAATATTTTGTTACTTCACTAATTACATTGATTTTTTTCTTTTTGCTTATCACTTTTTTAATGAAACATTATATAACGATCGAAAGCAATTATATAGAAGTAACTCGTCCATATAATGAACAAGATAATTATAGATAGAATGTTTGTTATCATTTTTTCATGTTTGTATAGCAGTGATTAGTGTCGATGCGATTTTATCGGTTATTGATATTTCCTTTGTAACTTAGATACCTATAAAAATACTTCCATACAATTAAATTAGCTCATCTTTTATTTTTAATTACCGAGTCAGCTAACGAAGTGACTCGAAGCGCCTTTATACTCTTTGATCGTGGAACTTTACTTGCTATCGATCATTGAAAGTGATCTTTAAAAAAAATCTACCAGAATTACATGTATAAGTATAACCATTGGAAAGAGAAACAAATTTTTATAGACCTTGGAGTTTTCAGTTTGGACTTGTTTGTTCCATGACTTTAGCACGATTGCCGAGTGATATACGACGGTACTTGGCTGTCTCGATAACAAAGCTCCGGTTGTATCGAGAGAATTATTCGTGTCGTTTACAAGTGTATAAGTTGAATAAAAAAAGTATATAGTAACGATCTAACGTTTTTTATTCGCTGTTACTCGCCATAATTATTTAATTATCGCTCAAAATCGCATTCGCAGCTAATAAAAGCTAATATACGAGGCACGAGAAAATAAGCTCAGTTTTAAATGAAGCCCAACATAAACGTCCGTTTATTTATCAAACTCTCAATCGAAAATTCATACAAACAGACAGACAGCGAAAGATACGTAGAAGCAGCGAGAGAAGCAAAATCAATAAGTCGCGTCTAGAGGAACAGGAAGATGAAGTAGAAGAAGACGGAAAATTGGCGCACATGCCAGACACACTCACACACACATATATATTGATATATACATAATATTCAATGTACGATCAGTTATACAGCGGCGTTTTGGGTCATATGCATGCAGGAGATCATAGGTCGCGCTAATTTTGGTGTCGAGCTACGCGACTGGATCTGCAGTGTTGGATTATAGTGGGAAAATTGACGAAAGAATTTATATTAGCGACTTGTGCGGACTCAAGGTCTGTTTTTGTTTTGATCGAGAGATGCTGATTCCGAGATTCATTTCGGTCTTTTTGCGGCTATGATTGCATAGGCGACTTGTTTGTGTCCTGATTAATTCAAAGCTTTTCCAATGCTGTACTGATTACTATATTCTTTTGAATTAATTGTGTCGTTTGAGATTTGGATTGATTTTTTTCTCGAAAATTTTAGCAAGCCTCGAATAGATAATTTAAATGGTTCATACACATCTGATTTTTTGAAAGGCTCTTTTTATGAACTTGTTATATCTGAACTAAAAAATTGTGATAAAGGTGAACATACACAATTATTTTATCCATACGTGTAATAATTCTGACGTAACAGGCTACATTATTAACCAATTTTAACCGAAAAAAAAGTAATTCACAAATCGTTGATCGTTTATTTTTCACGGCTATTTTTTATCAAATTCTTAACTCTAGTGGCATACGGCTTAATTGCATGGTTAACTTTTTTCCTTTACCAATTATCTTGAACAGCGCAGGAGATACCTATGAAGCTAATCATCGTCGAATTACGTCACGATGCTAAATCGGTCAATGAAGATGAGATGTGAAGTAGATTTTACATTTATACGTACTCAATAAAGCTCATTCCTTAGACTTATTTTTGCAAAAGTATTATTTAATGGGTACAGTTACTATGTTTATGAAAGTTTTGGATCTTGATATTTATAGGTATATGATTAATTTGCTAAAACGAGACTGTAAATATGTATGCAATTATTTAAAATTATTTGAGAAATAAGTAGTACATATATATACTGTATAGTGTGAAAAATAATTTAAAATGTATAATAAGAATATTCTGAATTACAATGACAATAAATTAAATATATCTAAATTTAAAACAAAACGATTTAAATTATAATTAAAAAAGAGTGTTTTAAAACATATTTTTATGTAATTGAAGTTATTTGAACTACACAATCTCTCTGTTCTAAATCACCGTTATTCGCTTAATTTAATTTAGATTTTTTAATAAGAAGTCAGTCTTGTTAATAAAGCTAATTCGATTATCGTGATTTAAACTTTAGAATTAACTGTTGATTCTTGATTGAAAATTAGCGTTTTTCTACATTGATTTGTTTCTACTTGTATGTATCGAGTATGGAGCGCAATCAAATTACAAAAGCCGCTACCAATGCATTGGTATTCAGTTTCGAAAAATTTAATCATTTGGTCGAATATATAAATAATAAAAGATTCACAAATTAACCAGTAATAACCCAATAACATTTACAACTTGTATTTTTTTAAATAACAACAACTACGCAATTAATTTTAATGAATAAGATCTCAAATTATAGGTAAGTAGAAACTCTTACAAACATAAGTAATTATAAATTTTTTTATAAGTCCCATTAATAAAAAGCAAAATAAAGAAGCTGTTGAAAAAAACTGATCTTAAACTTTTAAAAAATAGTAAATGAACAATTATATTTACATTTAATTAAAAATTAAATCTAATTATGGACTTAATTTAATTAACACCTAATTTAAATTCTCTATTAAGTTTTCATAGTACCGGTACTTCTTTTATGATATAGTTTTTGGAAAGATTGCTCCCATTTTTATAAAATTAACCGCTTGAAGTAATCACCTAACCTTTTATCGTTTTTGTCAATACAAAGATTCTTCATATGTAAGTATACCTTACAAAAAATATTTCAAAAAAAGAAAAGCATCCGCCACATTTCAGTAAATAATGATTATCACATTCGATAATTACACTATTTTGTAAAATGCGGCCAAATTTTGGGAAAAAAATATTGAAGGTCTGTTGCGCTTTGTGACCGGTCTTATGCATATATTATTGAAGAATATTAAAATCATAAGCTATTTCTGCACATTTAAGGAGAAGAGTACTCTTCATATTTCAATAAAAAATAATTATATCACTTCAGCATTTTGTATTTTGTAAAATCCAGTCACAATACTGGAACAATGTTGAGATGTTAGGTGACGGTTAGTTCTAGCTCCGACTTTCTCTTGAGTACTCGTACTTACACCAATAATATAATCTGATTTTCGCGTTTGAACGTTAGTAAAAACCCTACAATTGTGACTACGAATTCTAGCCGCTACGCGTCGCATTGGTTGTTTTCGGTTTCCCTCTGATCGAAAATAAAGGTCAGGTTATTCGTAGGGGTCTCTGTCGTCTTTTATATTATAAGGTCAAGTGTATAGTCAGCATCATGCACTGTATATTGCAGAGTCACAACTATACCGGGTATATCCCCGTGGGGAGAATCTCATTTTAAAATAACGCTAATGTAAAATCTGGGCATGATTTACATAAATATTTAATACTTCTGAATGAGAATATTGGTGATTTAGTCGAGATGCTATAGCGTTACAAATAGTAATTTTTAAGTCCCTACCTCATACGAGCTGTGGGACGCCAAATATTTACAAAAAAAATGTAAAAATTACATATACAGTGAGCAAATATTTTTGGATGATAGATAGCATTAATCCACATTAACAATTAAGTGGATGCAGACATTAATCCACTGTATTAACCGAAAAAAAAAACCAACGGTAAAAAACCTTAATCCTTGAAGTCTGCAAATCTATTCCAACTTACGCGACACTCGCATCATCCATGTAGGTTTTTTACCAGTCCTTTTTTTCGCACGTAAAATAATCATTCTCCGATTCCGTCATTCGCGAGCGAATCTATACAAAGACGGTCGAGGAGCAAAAACTCGGCCGAGCGGAGGACAGTAAAAGTCTGAAACCCGATCGCGGCTAGGATGTTACGACGTTATATTATACCGTTCGAACAGTTTTGGCGCCCGCATGGATTTAGAATGGCGTAGTTGTCTCTAATATACCTACAAGAGAACCGAGTGTGGCCCATTGATCATGAGTTTGTTTTGAGAAAACTATTTAAGGATAGATGATCGATTTTGAGACCGTGTTGTACCAGCGGCAAACTTTTGATTGGGTCTGTTTTTATAATTTTGTGTTCTGTAACTGTAAAAATAAATTAAGACTAACTTGGATGAGCGAAATTTTATACCAAGTGAATATGTGAGACTCCATTCATTCTACCTCAAATTTCACTCTGAACAAGTACAAAATGTCTTATCGCCATGGCAACGGATCCATTTTCCATTTACTCCATAGTTCATATAGAACATGAAAAGAGAATACGTTTTATATAAAGCCAACCAGAATTCTAATTCTAATGAAAATTCTAATGAAAAAGCTAACCAAGCTAATTCAACTTACGAAAGAAGCATTTTTTCTTCCGTAACAATGATTTATTTTTTATTCGTACAGTTAGACCTAGAAAATTAATTTCACATACATTCCCAGAGTATCGAATCATTTAGCGATACGTTTCAGTACTTTCACATTCTCTTTTTTAGTACAATTAAAAATTAACAGCACGCGACTGATGATCACAATGATTCAACCGTAAAACATCGCGACTGAGACAATTATTTAAAATTCATCGGCAAACAAAAACAAAACAAAAGTAAATACATCGTTTATACAAGCTATTTAATCATTGTAAATGTCCGAGACAGACAAGTCTCCGAGTAGGTGCGAGAGAAATAGAGGTTGTTCGTTATATGTCTTGCGGGATTGGCGAGCGGCCAAACTTACTCATCTGTAAGAGCTCTGCATTAGCAATGAAAATAAGATGAGAAAGCAGAATAAGAGCGTAAGCTGGTGAGTGCATCGTGGAGACTTTGAGCGAGAGGGAATAAAATCGGCACCGAGGATAGAAAAAGAAAGGATTCCTTGGAGGAGTGATAATTTATTATTTTGTTCAGGGTTGAAAACGGGTTAAAAAGGAAATTTTGAAGATTCGAAGACTGCGTTGTTAAGATTTGTGTATACGGCATTAGTATATACGTAAATTTTTCTAAGGTAATAATTTGTAATGTAATAAAAATAAATGTAATAACAATTTAGGATCTCAAATTTCTTCATTAAATTACCATAGGTCTATTAGTTCATAAGCATCAACTTTGAAGCAAAAAAACTGCCTATTTCTTGAAACATCACGGCGAAATTAAGGTGCAGCCGTCAGCTATAGTGGCAACTCTCTGAAAACATTTAATACACCTACATTGGCAGAATTTATCTATGCTTTTTTTTGAGAAACAAAAGACGGAGCGCATAGGCAAAAAGCTCGAGAGAGAAGTTCGAGCAGCAAGTAAGATGCAATGCAGCATTAGTGCCATAAGCAAAGGTTTCGAGAGCTTGAGATCCTTGTCGAGATCTCATCGCGCGATACTTCGTCTATATATACGCACTTCTCAGGTCCCCTTTCGATATACTCTTGTGCTTCTTCCACCGCCTCTCTTTTGTCCGTTGGGACCCTTTATTTTACCTCGAATCAAAAGAGGAAGCAGAAGAAAAAAAAAACAATAAATGGCAGCTCAAAGGAGTTTGGTAGATTGGCGAAACGCCGATGGTTTTGTACTTTCTCGGTCGGTGAATTGGCTTGATTATTAATGGGCTTTGGTTTGATGGACTTGGAGTTATTGAGAGATTAGCTGAATTTGCCAAGTACATTGGGGATTTTTAAGAGTTTTATACAGTTTATTACATATGTTTTTTTAAAGCTTTGTGCTACGGTGCTATTTCAAATGATAACTTTCACATACATGTATAGTCTTAAATTAATTTCCAATACAATCAATAACAACCCCGTCGAATCCAGCTCATCCACATCCTCGTCAAAGATTGACTTCATCTTTCCCCAAAAGAAAAAAAAAAACATCCAAAAATCGCCATCAACAAAATCTCGTGCAGCTTATAAATGAAACCCATTCCCTCGTCCAAGCGCGACTATACAGGAGCATCCAACAAAAGCTCCTCCCACCCGACAAAAGGGTTCTCACATCTACACATACGTGACACGTGCTATGGCTGCAGGTCGATCGCGTATAAGTCCACACGATGCACTTGAGCGCCTCGGAGGCTCACTACTACCACTACAAATTGCTAGAGCGACGAAAGAGGAGGAAGAGGAGGAGGAGGAGGGCCGACAGGCAAGCGCTAGAAATAGATTCAAGGGCGCGGGTGCAAGCGTATAGCTCAAGAAAAGAGGAGCTGCTGCTTGTACGCGAGAGCAGCGCCACTTTAAAAGCGCTTTTTCTACCCTGGCACCCACGCGTTGTGGATCCACGAGATCCTCTTGCTATACACGGTATATTCGGCAGTATGACACTGTATATGCTCTGGTTTTTCTCTTGGTTGACGTCCGTTGGACGAGACTTTTTATCGACGCGATCCGAGTCTTTCTCCAGGCGTTTTCGTAACTTTTTTCTGTACGAAAGAGCTATGTATTTTGGATGATACAGATTGTGCAGGGATGGAATGATTTGATTTCTGCCGTGAACCTTTTGTTGGGCGGACGGGGGGGGGGGGGGGGGGGGGGGGGGGGTAGACTTTTTTTCCTACGCCTGTGTACTAAATTACATTTTCATCGTGAAAGTTGCGTTCTATATAACAAACTTCTCTTCGTCCTTTGTCTTCTTCTTTATTAGACGCCAACTTTTTTTTATTAAAATGTCATTGGATAACAGAGTAAAGTGGAAATCCTAGTACCAAGCGAATCAAGAGGCATCATTGAAGAATGATAATAATAAAGAGACAGAGTCGGTTAACTTTGATAAAAACTTTTATACGGAATGGTGCCATTGATATCTGCTTTCTTAGAAAAGTACTTGGAATATTAATAAAAATAAAGCTAACAAGATTGAAATGTCAGTACATAATAAGATAAAAAGTAAATAACTGTTATTTTCCATATGTTTCTCATTCGTAATAATATACTGAATGTACCAAAAGTCATAGATACCGAATCAGCGATCTCGACAATCTTTGGAAGCCCATCTATTTCGAGAAATTTCATTTGAAAAAATTTCTCCTATTGAAAGGAAGAGCGCTTTCCAATAAGTATCAAGCTGGTACCTATACGGTGCACACCTTGTCGCAGTCGCATGCGCATCGTGTCCTTATACATCTTTTTTAACACATCGAAGCACGTTCATCCTCACGCGTGCATCCTCGTACGATGCATTATAACACGAGATGCGATTACTCTGTACAATCTACTTATTAAGAATAATATTTCCAATTTAAAATGTATTTTATTTGAGTTTGATATTATCTTAAAAATGCTCGGCATCTTTTTCGTTATACAGCATCGATCGTGTCATCTGCATATTCAAGTGTCGGTGTCAACATTAAAAACGTCCTCTGCTCAATAAACCTGCTGATATATTTTACCATAAAGTTGTTGAAAAAAAAAAAATAATAATAATAAGCCAGCAGCAGCAGGAGCCACTCGAATCTCCATCCCTCGACGATCTATATTCCCATCCGATATACACGTAAAACTCCACTTCGACTCCTTTTTCCAGGCCTGTATATACACGCGCCCGCGCGTCCCCTCACAAATCGGCGCGTACACACGGATGCAGCCTCGCAGAAAGTCCATTATAAGTGCAACGCTCTTCTACTGGAAAATCGATATCTATATATATATATATGTAGCGAGTCGTCGTACAATGCGGGGGTAGAGCTGCAGCGCAAGGGAGATAGAGCACGTGGTCTGAATGTCAAAAAGGGAGAGAGAGAGTGAGCCGCGCGCGCGCGTCGTTGCAGCGATTTTATTTTCACGCACGCTCGTGCGAGAATCAACTTCTCTCTTTCTCTCTCTCTCGTTTCCTTTATGCAGATGTGTACAGCCGTTTGTGCTCGCAGTGTGCGTTTCGCGGAGGAGGAGTGGCCGCGTGTGATTTTTTTTACCTCTCTTCTCGTGCCTTTGTTCGCTGCTGCTGCTGCTACTAGTCGCAGCATGAGAGAAGAGTATTAGTATATAGGAGAAAGAGTATAGATGGGTGTTTGATGGCGAAATTTTTCGCTGTGGTTACAGCTGCAGCGGCGCTCGTTAATGAACGAACGCCAGCTTTTGGCGTCCGTAGTGCGAAATTCATTTTATTCGATTTCGTAGAGGTTGTGAATAGACGTGCTTTTCGGATTGACTTTATTGAAAAGAGGAAAAAGCGTTCTTGCTACGTGCGATTAATTTTATACACCATCTACAGATAAGAGTATCTAAGTTGTTCGCAAGAAACTGTCTAATAAGTATCGTACCGTCGTGATAAATGTAATCGAAAAAAGGAAATTAAGACTTTACACATTTGGACAATCATTTTACTATCATGTAGTGCTTTTATTTTCTGCTTTACATGATAATTTTGAGAGTACGACATATGTATATATGTAACCGAAAACACCCTCTCTCAATCTCAGCAGTTAAACTGACCGTTCTAAAATTAAAAACGTATTGCGGATTGGAAAAGTCACGGGTGCAGATAGTCAATCGAATTCCACTTTTATAACAAGTCCCTACGATGCTCCAAAGTTGAAAAACTAATTAAACGGAAACGAAACAAAGGCTTCCTCGTTGGAAAATATAAATAAATACGTGTCAGCATTGAAGAAAAATTGAAATAGAGCAATACATTCTTGTCAGGAATCGACTTTCCATTATTGTTGATAATAGATTATTTCTCGTTATGTCAAAATGTCGCTCGTAAAATAATCGTGCAAACATCGTCTTATTTATATTCGTGCAAATAACGAGGAAAAAAAAATTCTTTACGAAGCGGCGAAGATCTGTCTTATAATTATATACACTCGCGGCTAAGAGAAAGTTGGACATTGATCTCCAAATAGGACAACGTTTTATGTATAATGCTCGACCGTTTCCGCATCGCGATGATCGCATTAGAATTCAAAATAACGTGGTGTTACTCAATCCAACCGTTGTAAACGAATATAAAAATATCGTCTCAAATTTATAAATGCATAATAAATATTCGATTGGGTATTGAAATTTGTAAATCCGATTCATTTGTAAGCGCCGCCGTGAAAGCAAAAGTTCTTGCAAAACAAAAATTAATTGTAAATATATTTGTTAAAAGATAACTTTTAAAAAAAAAATATTGAAAAAATGCTACAAGTACAGACGTATTGACCCCGAATAGCCATTAAGTATTCCCCACAAAGCACACGCGAATCAGACCGAGCCAATTTCTCCGCACAAACACAACAAAGTAACACGGCAAAGGACGTCAAGGCATGCCTATCAAACTTGCAGTTTATATCGCCCCGGTGCAGTAACTTATCCTCCCGTGGCACTCGAAACGTCAATCAATCATTGAAAAACTCCTCAAAACGCGCGCCTCGCATGTGGTTATATACACCCAAGTCGATCGATAAGCGCGAGATTTTCACTGCAGCCGCCGAAATTATACATGTATTACATCGACTTGACAGGTGCCTGTATACATCCTTGACATTCGTTCCAGCACTCTTGACTGCCGAATCCTAATCGAGCCGTTGCGTTACCGCTACCATTGCGATAGATTGAACGCAAAAGTTGATCATTCTAATGGATGTGCTTAATGCAAAGTATAAAAAACCTCCTTAAAAAGGAAGCCACTGGAAATTCGCCAATTACGACAGATCGGACGACGAACCGGTTGCAGTCTCTTTCACTGCCTATTCATGCATCGACCATATAGCACGACGTCTCAACTTTTCCCTTCTCTATCCGATTTTTCCCATTATCTTTATATACGTTTTCTTTTTTGGATACCACATCGAGCTTCGTATCGTAGTATAAAAATTTTTAAAATAATATAGTGGTAAGATGAAATGTTGCAACGATACGTTCGGATATACAATAGCTGATTCGGGGTTAATGGCTTTACGGTCGCTTTAGGCGTACAGTTAATTTTGATGACTCCACGACCGCTACATTGATCCGATCTGGAATGGCGCAGAATTTCATAGTCGCCCGTATAGCCTTCGTATCAAAAGTTTCACTCAGCCCCCGAGGCTCTCTCTCTCTCTCTCTCTCTCTCTCTTTCTCTCTCATCCACCAATATTTGTTCTAAAACAGTTATCGAAGTGCTAATCCTACGTGTGACCGAATTACGTCATGGCCAAACCCGCGACTACTAACTTTTTTAATAATGACAAATTTTGCGAATAACTAGTAAACTTTAATTACCTCGGTAGAATTCGAGGATTCTTCGTGAGCGAAATATATATAGGGATGCCATTAAACGATTCATCGATCGGTCGACTTGCCAACTTTTCGTATCCCACGTAAAGAACTTTCGCATGCAAATTAGCGAGAAATTTCTAATAAAATGTGGAACTATAAGGAAAACACAATGATGTTACAGATACAGACATCCCCATAATCTTTCCTATATATGATCCACTGTAACTCTTTTATTGTATAACACCGGAAGCTATAGGAAACGTACAGGAAAAATGATAAAGATCATAACATTCTTCAATACCAATACAGGTCTCGCAAAAGCGAGTCACCCACAGCCCGAAAAGAAAAAATCCAAAATCTCCATGAGACTACAGGCTATACGCGAGCTTATGCTTTCCCCCCATGATACACGTGATGATGTGTCGCGTCTACCAGCAGACGTCAGCACGCGTTCCCTCGATATACAACAACACGTATTATAAAGCCACGGAAGAGTCGAGGGAAGAGTAGCAGCACCAACAACAGCAGCAGCAGCAGCAGAAGAAGGAAACTGGCGGCCTGGGCGTCTTGTACGAAGTTGGCCGTGGCGGCAGCAGCCGAGCGATGGGTCCCTCTCTCGCTCTCTCTTCTCTCGAGGTGCGTTGAACCTGCTTCTGCTGCTGCTGCGGCTCTCTTTCTCTCTCTCTCTCTCTCTCTCTCTCTCTCTCTCTCACTCGGGCGTGCGTGTACAACGCGCGTATTCCGGTATTGATTTCAACGACTCGCCTACCTGCAGAGACGCCGAGAGCCAGACGAAAGAGTTCCGTATGTGTGTGTGTGTGTCTGTGTATTCTGTATGCATTATATTATATAATGGTGCAGTCCCGGGATTGCAAGCTATGAGATGGTAATCTGAGCGAGTTGATTTGTCGGTGATTAGTTTTTTGGATATATAGGGGAATGGTTTGATGGTGGATGGTTGATTGGATGATAAGAGGGATGCTAGGAAAGTGGATGGGATGTTGAGGGAGGAAATTTTATTCTATTTTTTTTGTCTCCGAGGTAATTTGCAGGGTTTTTTATGTTCTGCATTGCGAGGACAGAAATTTCAGAGATTGGTTTAGGAGTTGGGATTTGAAGTTTCTATATAAGTAATGTCTTAGTTTGTGAGGAATGAAGATTTTGGTCTTCAACAAATATATATATTTAAGTCATAGAATTTTAGTACTATTATACTACTAAAATATATTTAATTCAAGCTATATATATATAGAAACACTTCGAACAATCTTTAACTTTGCCTATGTTAACGTATTCAATATACTCCACGAGTTAAATCAATTTACCATTCTTTGAATAGTTACTTCTTCTTCATTTTTATAGAGTAGGAAGCACATCTAGCCGTTTTTAGGCAAATTTCTGTAAAAAAAACTCTTAAATTTAAAATAAAGTAATTAAAATTAAATGTTGTTAAATTCTAACAAATTGATTTTGAAAGTAAAATCTATTATTATAATTAACATAAGAGCAAAGTTAGTTCTTTAACAAAACCGAGCTTTTATCCTTTCAACATTTCAGCTTAAATTATAATAAGTTAAAATATAGATGTTAAAGCAAGAACGAAAACTGAATTTCACAAAAGATTAGAAATTAAAGTTTATAGAGTTACTTAACGAATTTATAAGTCTGAAAATTATTCTCCTTGAATCAATTCTACATTATTATTCTATCTAATTATGTACTTATATCGATAGTTTCGAACAGCTTTTTAGGTTAGATAACGGAGTGTGGCTGAGAAGATAATTTCTAAGGTTGATATAGTTAATTTCATCTTAAGATGAAAGTAAGACAAGATAAGTAAAATGGTTTCATTTAAATTAGTCATGAAATTTGAATCATTCTTAAAAATTTTGACTCGGAACAATTGTACACAAGATAAAAACTTACCGAGTAATTGTAATTATGCTAAAAATCATAATCTAATAATAAAAAATGAATTCCGACTCATCATACGGAATCCATCTGAAATTCCATTAATCATCGAGCACCGCAGTAACGACATATAAAATGACAATTCGCCAACAAAAAGACGAACACGTAACTTTCGCCAAAATCATCCAAAAAATCCACGCACTCGTATCCTTTCGTAATCCACCAGCACCTTTCCCACCCTCGCACACCACCGATAACCCCCTCATCCTCCAAAAAAAAAAAAAGAAAGAAAGAAAATAAAACAACACGAATATATATTCGGTTCACGCTCGCGGCCTCTCGACTCTCTCGTCGCGCGTGCGAATTTCACTTTCGCGCGCGCGGAGTATTGTCTCCCCTAAAAAAAAGTCGCCTCTCCGCCAGACCCATAAAGACATTGTCCGCGCGTTGCAGAGGCGCCGATGACTAATTCACGAGCACGTGCACGTACACGACCATACATACACACACACATACACATATACATATTTTTCATAAGGAAATCGAGCGGTTGCGTTACGTCGCGGAGAGTGTATAATATAATAGAGAAAGAGAGAGGTGTTCTCCTCCCCCCCCTTACGCAAGTCTGCATCGAGAGACGGAGGAGGTCGGAGAGGTCTTATAACGAGGGGTTCGCCATATTTGGTTGATGGGTGGAAGCCCAAGGTCAGCGAGCGGGACGATCGGTGAGCTCGCGGCCATTGGGACTTGCGGTTCTTCTTCTATACGGGGGCGAAAAAGTGTCGTGATGCCGCGGCATGTGTTCTCTTGCCCGTTGTTTTTTTTTTGTGTATACATATCGGAATAGCCACGGGCAACTATACGATTGTCTTTAAATGTCCCGAGCGTATTCTGGATTTGACTTACTCTCACTTAATGACTCATTTTGCCCGCGCTATATAGAATTGACTTTGGACAAGTGTGCAGCGCTCGCTTTCGTTTAGCATTTGAATCTTCTATTTTCTGTCTTTTCGTTTGTGCAGCGGTAGAGTGATGATGTATGTTTCTTTCTGTTAAAGTTATTAAGACTATATTAGGAATATCGAGGAGCTCTAATAATTCTGTTAAATTTAATTCTATTCAGTCCTCGTATAACTGTTTATTTTATGCAACTGAAAAATAGTTATAAAATCGAGTTGCATGGTTTAAAACAACATTCTACCAAAGTCTCGGGGAGAAAATATTCCGTGGTATTTTGTACACGTAACTAATCTCATATACACGCACATATATATAATGTATATACGCATACCCACACACTTGAATCACGCAGTCTTTTAAAAATTTCAGTTGCGGGTCTCGTTTGCCGATTTTTCGCTCACGTAGTACATTGCGAAATAGGATAATCATTTATTTAGTTCGTATTATATCGATGGCGTAGCGTTGGCCAATTACAACTGCCTGGACATATACATTTTGGTATAGTTTTGAATAGAATTATTAAACGTTAAAATTATGCCATTGTTTTAGTTTTGTGATTCCCCGTGCACAGAGGAATTTCAATTGCCTCGCCCTGAAACTACAGCATAAACCTCCATTCTGTTTACAACAATTTGTAAAGCAAATTGATAATTTGACAATACTCCCTTAAGAACGACGGAACGATGCAGCTTTGTGTGCCGATGGTCTGCTTTCTCTCGACTAAATTTTTCAAGAATTCCCACACGTGGGGAGAGGATCAAGGAAAATATCAATTTTTGGAGATAGTACACACGCATATGCGGCGTTCACTCTTTTCCCTCCTCTTAAATCAGGAGTGCAGTCTCCTTTACCACGAGCACCGGGTCTCGTGTAAAAATAAACACCGAGTGCACGCAGGACTTTGCTTTGTGCGTGATCCCAAAAATAGAAGTGGGACCCAAGACATGGTTTTACTGGGTTATACATCTGCTTTTCGTTACGGACTAACACAACTATACGACGATTGTTTGCTACTGCTTCATTATATTAGTTAAATGATGGTGTTCTACATTAAAACTATGTGTACTTATTGTTGAATGGAAAAACGTGGAAGCCTTTCGTATCCGTAATCCGTTGGAATAGGCAAATATAATTTTGGTTTTCTAGGACTTTCGTAGAATGAACTTGAATTTTTGCATTAAAATCGTATAAATTGAATCAAAGCGAACATCTCCTGAATTTATTAACTATACATATAGTGAGGGAATAAAAAAAATATTGCGTAATCCACTTAAAAAATCGTTAATCATGATGAAATTGTTTTCAATCTTCCACCTCGTGAATAAAATTCTGACCTGGCAGGAAAACTGGTTCAATATCAGGACATTGATTTTTAAAGGCTTAAAAAGTAAAAATTTGATCCGAAGGTATCGGTGTAAGATAAAATTGATTTATGGAAAATCATAGTTTAGGTGTTTCTTACTTGACCTTGTATAATATAAGCCCTGTATAAAAAACCATGCGGTACTCGAGACTTATTATCGACAATGAAAAAATGTTCTAACGTGGATCAGACCTATTAACCTACAAACAGTATATCAATTTGAAACTTAAGTGCATTTAAAGTGAAGTGGGAGTCACCGGCTTTTACGAGCTTTCGGTTAATTGGACATAAATTTATTTTATACCGGTATGCAGATTGCCTTGTGACCTTTAACAATATACAAAAATATCACTGAGCATATTTATTCAAGTTTTTTTTTCAGCGCGTGCGAGAGTTCAGAAAATATTTAAATTCCTAAGATTTTAACGCTACAGCAATTTTATACTCTTAACTCTAACACCCCACAAAGCCTGAAAACTAAATCAGTCTCCGAAATTCTTTTTCACTGGCTCAGCTCCCGAGTACCAAGTGTGTGTGTGTGTGTATTTACACGAGTGTGCTCCACATGTTTTGCCACATAGGAGGGCCGTCGTATACACAGCTATACGTATAATAGCGATGAAAGACTCGCCGGAGAGTTGACGTTGTGCTCACCAACGAATGCAGTCACGCACCACGTATAGACGTTATACGTGTGCATATATATATGCACTAAAAAAACCACGCCAGCGGATTCCGTCTATCCGTGCACTTTTTTTTTGCTTGGCTTGCGAGATTTTTCGCACGTGCCGATGTCCTGCGGACTATACGGTCGAGCAGACCATTGCTGGCTTAGCGCTAACTACTACCAATTTGGCTTGATGCTTTAATAAAAGACTGCGTGCGATGGTTGAAGATGACGATGAACATTTCGAAAAGATATATCTTATAAGTATCGGCCGTGATTATATGGACACGCCATACCTCGAGGATCGATTGGACACTTTTGCATAAATAAAAATACGAATCGATGAGGATTAAATACTACCAGGCAAATTTTCATGACGCCATGATTTAAAGTAATATATTTGTATACAGAAATAATTAACGTCACTTGAAAAATCATAGCGATTCGTATTTTTGTTGTTGCGTTATCGCGATTGTACAATAAGTTCTAATCTTTATTGATTAACGTCTTTTAGGTTTAATAAAGTCATTCAATTTCTACGATTCTATTATTGTCGAAGATAATGCAGACGCACGATACGGAAAAGTTAAAAAACTAACTCGTGGTACTGCAATTAAGTTTGTCTATTTCTTACTCACAAACTGGAGGGAAGCAAATGTCGAAAAAACAAAATCCAGCTCAATCCGAAGCATCAATTACATCACGACGATATATAGCGATCGCAGTCGATTTACCTCGACAAACCCAATTTTAAAAGCAGAAAATAACCACGAGGAAAGATAAAAAAGGAAGTAGGAAAAGAAGTAGACGGTTATATATATATAGACGCACTACGCAACAGTCACGCAGACAGATATATATATATAGGTACACATAGCTTATATAGTCGTCGAATCGAATCTCCGCCAAGAGGAATTGATTTCTCGCGTCTCGCGGGTAATGTTCTAAACTTGACGATATGACGGGGCTCGAGAATTTCTCATTGACCGCGAGTGAGAACCAGATGGATGCCATTGGTGAGACACAAGTGCCGCGTTCTGCAGTAGATGCGAGGCGATGACGAACGATTGTTTATGTGCTCGACTAACGAGAATGATCTACGTCTATCGCATATGAAAATAGCTCGTGTACGGTCAAAAAAGAATATAGACGTAATTTGGTTTTTACGTATAGTCATAGTACGTATGGGCACATATCCTTATTCCGTAGCAAAAAGTAGCAAAAAAGTATGGTCTGTGTCTGGTAAGCCACACACAGCGTTGTACATTCCACATCAATAAAGCGCAATCACCGTATTGTGTATCGGGTATACACATCCGTTCCAGCGGCCATAAACGATCGCGCGACGTTTTCTATTCTTTTTTTCTTCGAGGTGATGGACACTCACATGCTGACATTGGGCACACGAGCGCGTGAGGTCCCCCAAATCAAATCGATCAAACTCGAGCTAATATCGTCGATGATAAGAGTCGCCGCTGCTCGCGAAGCTGTTTGCGCTGGAGAGAGAGAGAGAGAGAGAGAGAGAGAGAGAGAGATAGAGAGAGAGAGAGAAAACATCCTCGTCTTGGGTGATTCAAGGCAATGTATATATACATATATATACGGACACAGAAACACACACAAAGTACATGTGTGTAGAAAATCTATCACTGAGTTGAAAAGAATTCCTCTCGGCAGTACTGCCTGCACATGTATAATTTAACGTACATGCAGTTGTCGCTGCCGTCACCATGAGGTCATTCGCAATGGAATCGCAAAGTCCGCTCGCGTTGTCTATGTTCCTTTTCTTCTTCTTCTCTCTCGTGACTCTCTCGCTTCCCTTGGCCTTTCTTTGTCCCGTCTATATATAACTCTCCCTCTCTTTCCCTTTTCGCTCGTGAATCTTGCGTATATTATACAGTCCCTCTAAAAGATAGGGATTCAATGTGACTTTGGAAGAGACCTTACACGTGGAGTTTTTTAAAACTATTGAGAAGCTGCATTTCTCGTTGGTTATATATCTTTGTATTACCAAAAGCGACAATTGTAACTCACCTTGGATTTCCATATACAACGAATTTGTCAAAGAACCTTTAAAAAGAATTTTTTAATTAAAATAAGGGTTATCGATAATCATAATTCTTACAAAAATAAAGGTGACGGGTTATCTCGATAAAGTAGCTTTATACCGATGCATAAAAATATGTAAACATATAAGTGCCAACTAACTAGAAACACGACATATATGAATAAGAATCCACAAAGAATCATCTAATAAATCAGGATTTGACGTGTCAGCTTTCTCCTCGTCCCAGAATAATAGCTATAAACACATTGTATACATCGTTCCCAAAAAAGACACTTCTTCCCTCGTCGGATTATTCACAAAAACATGATAAAACACAGCTTAAGTGGCACAGGATTTAAGGTATCGTTGTCATTCATTCATCATCGCGTATATACGCGTATAATACACTGCAACTATAGTATAGCCTGTTGCACGTGTATACTCTTGCAGATCGCTCGGTTTTGACCTTGCCGAGCTCTCCGACTGACCCAGAACAGGTGAGCAACCGGTAGACTAGCCTCACAGCAGCAGGACAAGGTCTGGATCTAAAGATATAACACGTACGAGAGGCTAACTGCTATGCTGCTGCTCCACGAGCCTGCTAATATGGAAATTTTCGAGGTGGTCAATTGAGAGAAAAGTTTCAGGGTTCGATAAATTTCACAAGTTTGCAGTCCAGATTTATTACTATTTTCCTGGGTATTCGTCCTTGTAGGAAAGCATAAATTCAGTTTATTCAAAAGATCGGTAATAAAAAAGCTTCAGTGCACGACGCGGAAATAAGCTTTTCAGTTTTTCTGATATCCTACGGGCCATAAAATCGAATTGCAGCTTAAGTATTTGTAGATTACTTTCCGAATTTCTTTTCTTATATTCGCGAGCGATAAAATTCCATTTCAATATATAGAGTCGCATCGATAAATCCTAACACTATCTCTTTGTCTTGAGCTGACGTGTCAATTGAAAAATTCCTATGTATATATAGTGGCGTTACATAAAAAAGCTGCTACATTCGGATAAATAATAAATTGTGACTTCAACAAAATCAAATACGATGCTTACAGATTAACTCTGAAGCTTTTAAAAAAAAATGTGACGCATGCTCTAGAAAAGAGATTTTCAATTTCAATGTATCATTTTATGATCGTTAAAGTGATTTGCGCTGCACGATTTAAATATTTAAACTCGTTCATTCCAATGAATTGTTTTGATCAAATTAAGCTGAGCATTTGGTTGCATACACGTATTCCGTTTTATACATATATGCAAAGTCAGAAAGAGCTTGAAATACCGTAACCTCATTATAACAACGTGTGCATTCGTTTTGGAATATAAAATTTCCAGGACATAAAGTTAAATTAATATTAAAATATTATTATTAAAATATGTAAATTTAAGTATATTTTCTGGTTTTCTTTTTAATTTTCACCTATTCAGAAATATATTCAGACCGATTGATATTTAAATAACAAACACATAACGGTACACATTATGAAACCATTCGGTATTTTCATTTTAATGATATCTCGATGAAAAACTGCAGATCCTATCAAGCTAAAGAAAAATAACCATTCTGAAAATTTCTGTATCCAAAATAAAATCTTAGATTAAAACAGATCTTACAGCTCGCAGACAAATCAATGTTGCTATGCACTCTAACTGCACGTATCATTCTGTTAGCAAATAAAATGAAATCGGCACGTTGCATCACTGAAATATTCCAAGAAGTCCACAATCGTTCGTAAAATGACGCGTAGACTACTAAAGCGGCTCCTTGTGCATCAATTCACGCGGGCATTAAAAGTTCTCTCCTCGTGGAGGATGATGATGGATCGACCCTGACTGTAGTCTATATGCTCTTGACTCCGATTCTCTCTCTCTTTCTCTCTCTCTCTTTCACTTCACTGCACCTCCTCCTTTAGCAAACATTCAAGGATCCGGAGCACCAGCTCGATTCCGAAATCGGTCGCGTTTTATATTTATACCCGCTATGGCGATTGGTGGTGGAGCGCGCGCCATTTTTGGCGCATTTCTGCTGGATGACGTGGACACGCGTATAAGCGCGCGCGCGACCGGAGAGAGAGAATGTGCCTGTTTGTATTCAGCGACTGTGTGGTGGCTAAAGATGGTGAGCGAGGATTTTTGGCACTGAGATTTCTGCATGCGCGTGCTTATATATCGGGTGTATATACTTGTTCGCGAGAAATGGCATGCATATACGATTGTGATTTATCCTTATATAGATTTTAAACGCACACATATATACATATTTATGTGATTTAAAATCTCATCAAAGTTGATGCGTAATCGAATGTGAAGACATTGACGATGTAGGTATATGCATACGTAGGTTTTAAGTCGGTTACAAATAAACATCTGTATACATGGAACATTTCGATTCATTGTGCACGCGTATTTATAAATCAGCTCTTGTATACCCTGGACTCAAGCCAAAGGTCTCTCTCCAAAAGTAATGATTCAGTCCTGAATAAATGTCAATGCAATCGGTCAACTTCTCGGCTCCACGGAGGAAATGCTTAATCACCCTATGCACCGACATCGCCATTATATGCTAGCTCAATATTTTCAAAACCTCCGTGAATAGCCGATGTCAGCAACGCATTGTTTCTGCGCTATAAACAAAAATGTCAGCAGCTTTTCAACGATAATCACGACTAGTATGCACACACATATATATTATACGTTTTGGAAAACAGCGGCGAACGAGATCACGTGGCATGTGTTCAATGACCTCGACAGTCTCGCGTGTCGAGGCACCATGTCGACTCATTCGATTCGTAATATGTACAGTAGTGAGAAGATCTGTTTTAGTACACCGATTCACAATGAGCTCAACCTTGATTCCAATTTCGTCTGGCATTGCTGATGATCTTTGGGCCGAAGGTGATCCCTTTTTTGGTCTTTGTTTTTCTTCCTCAATTGTCCATGCTCAAAATGTTTATAAATATTCCAAGGACGATGAGGATTGGTTAAGGTTTACTTTGTGAGCAGCTGAAGGAATATTTAGGACGAACGATTTTATTTTTAGTGTGATTCAATTTCAGTGATATGTAAGGATACATAACACTTTGATGTTGAACACATAACATCCGTTGATGTTTGTTTCAATCTTTTGCCTGTATTAACTGTTTCATTTCCGTGTAACTCCTCGAATGATGCAGTACTATGACGTTATCGATGTATACTTAACGGTTTATATTTAAATTTTATTTGTTTAATTTTCACAATGGTAATTAGGAACTGAGTTAATTATATTTGGTTCAACACCTACAAAAGTTTAGTCCGATTAATTAATTAAGAAAATCGTGTAATAAATCCTGAACTTTGTTTTCCTGCTTTAGAGACCGACTGCATTCATCAATAGAACATAGAATTGCAAATCTTTTATTGTATAACATGTATTTATTGATTGATAAATATTGAGTTTGGTATACGTTTAATTCTGACTAGAAGATGTATGAATAATACACATGGATCGACCAATCAAAAAAAAAAAAAAAAAATACACATAAGAATGTAAATATTGAATCAATTTCTATATTTACCTATTTGCTCAACTTAAGGAAAAATCTGAATTATTATTATAATTGATGTCGACTTACATAGAACTTTTATATATTTCTTTATAATTTAAATTATTATGTACATATAATTCAATATTTTTTTATGGCCATTTTGGTTTGTTGAATATTGTCATTAAAATCGCGCAGATAATTTTTACGCGGAAGCTGATTATAATAACAAAAATCTTTTGGATCGAATAATACCCATTGATGTTTATTTTAAGCAGTAAATTATCATTTAGGTCGGAGATCTTGTGATTGCTACTGCATTTCACTGTCGGGATAATCATTTTGAAAACTTAACTTTCACGACGTATACGCGAAAGCACTTCTTTCCCTCTCGTACGTGTCGTATCTCTGTTCGGTGTGGAACGGTGTCGTGTTTTGCGGTCAGATATTGACGGTTATTTTTATATTTTGGAAACGTTAATCAACCGCGTGTTTAAGTGACTCGATTTCGTCGTGGCACAAAACCGAGTCAGAGTCGATTTCTGACAAGTAGAAAAGAAGTTTGGAAAAACCATATGGTTTCAAGATTATGAACTTTTTCGCATTTGAATAATTGCAAGTATGGACATTTGGATCTACTTGGATCTTTTTTCAAAACCTTTAACGCAGTAGTAATGGCTCCTGGCTGAAATAGAACTATCCAACTTCAAACGTACCATCGTACTTTCGAAGCTTCCGCGACCGGACTTCCCACGAAAAAAAATCTTCTAATAACCCAAGTTGAATGAAAAGCCTTAGTACGTATACTTAACAAGCTCGGGGGAGTTCAGGCAATTCCTCGCACGGATCCCGCATATACACATGTATAGATCGCTCGTCACTAATAATAACACGGGCGAGCGGGACAATGCTGCCGGAGGTGGTGGCGAGAAAGACAGAGAAAGAGAGAGAAAAAGCAACGAAGGCATGGGAAGAAAATACACAATAACGTGGGCGCGATCGATGGATCGAGAAAGATGCGGTTATACTTATATGTATATACGAGAGAGCGGCAAGTTCAATGCCGTTGTTGCGGCTTCCATCACACACGCACACACAGATTTACATCCACACGACCAGACTAGCCATAAACACGCGATAGTTCATTGGCTCTGGCGTTGGTCGGCAACAGACATAAGCCGATATGTATACGCGGTTGCAAGCTATAAGCCCTTACTCTCGAGGAGGGCAATATAATATTTAATCGGGTCGCGATTGGCTGACGCGCGCTCAAGTAGACCGTGAACTTGTCTTTTACAACGGATATTAATTTCGCGAGAACGCGCGCGCCGATTCTTTATATACGTATATACAGGTATATATCGATGGTTCGCGTGAGCGCAAAATTTCAGGAGCGACGCTTGCAATGTGGGTTTTGGTACTAGTAGACCAGAGCCAGAGCCGATAACGAATCGATGCATTCGAGTTATAAACGTGTTACGAAACTCGAATATCGTCCCCGCGACGGCGCCCCGATGTGAAAGTTTTCCGTGTGCACATATAGTTGGCCGTTATGCTGTTGTCCTGGTGCGCGACCAATTATTCCCATGATACGCTTATAATTGCTTTTTGCATTTATCTCGAGTCCGTTTTTCATTCGTGGAGCTCTTTGCTCGCCTTATTATAAAGTTAGCGCTTTGTTGACGAGTCTTGGAATGGAAAAAATTTCATTTGACTCTATTCGCACTTTAAATATTTTAAATATAATAACAAATCATGTAAAAGGTGACAATCATTTATATAAGTGTTTCTTAATATTATATGTTAGACGATTTGCAATAAATAACAAAATATAATTTTACTGCGTAAATTCTGCTTTTTTACTACATCCTAAATGTTCAATAACCTATGTCTAATCATATATCTAATAATATTAAGTTACAACTTTTTAGTTCAAAACAATGTTTCGTTTCTTACAACTACTGGCGCAAAAGCCTCTTTTTCATTATTACATATATCAGATCGGCTAGATATATATATATATATATATATTAATACTGTTCGGTATGACGTCTCAGCAACGATTTCCTATACGTTACTATTACATTTCAAACTCGGGCGAAAAAAAAGCAATATACATAGTCTTATAAACTTAAGAAAAAGTATTCCTGAAAATCGGTATACTTTCTTATTGTTATTTAGAGAAAGTTACAGTTGATAAACGCGATATCAGATATATAGTCCGCAAAACTTTATTTCATAAACGCACAGACGGTTGTAAAGCGATCGCTGTACCGTGCAACTTTATTTTTCCAAAATTTATGTCGCTCTAGAAAGTCCGAGAGCTTTATCTGTTTTCGAAAGCCGTTTTGAAAGTGAGCGAATATATAGTCTTATGTATAAAGGAATTGGCAACTTGAACTTTTTAAAGTCACATTTTCCATTAACTGACTCGGTTACAGATATACATCCGGTGCTCTTTGGTAAGTACACGCTCAACTATTTGACCGATATTTTGTACACGATTAAGAAATCGATTGTGATCGCGTATTTTTTCTTCCCAATACCCCCAACGTTCTGCTTCGTTAACTTTGTTACCCGGTGGCATACGGTGAACTGTAGGTGTCATATTAAAGCCCACCTGTAAACAAATAAAGATATATATATATATATATCTTTATTTGTTTACAATGAATATATGCATGTAACGATAGCCGCGAGTGTTGCAAGTATTATCGCAAGAAATCTTCTTGTATTCATTTTTTTTTCTAGCCTGTCAGGCCAAGTGCCATTTATATCAATAATAATTTTTTTTTGATATTTTAAATATTATTAAGAGATCAACAAAAAGACGCGAAATTAAAAAATGGAATTTAAGAGTATTTGCACTTGTAGAATTAAAAAAATAGATTTATTGATTATTTATTTTAACCTAATAACAATAGAATATTAAACCGACTGATTTAGTTAAATGCTCTCGTCACAGATTCCCATTAAACAATTTATCTATGGAATTCTTGTCAGTCTCATTAATTGTGTCTGACTTACCGATTTTTTTTGTTACTGTTGACATCGCAGCTGTTATATTTTTTAGATACAGCTTTTGACAAGCTCCGGATTTTCTTAGCTGAATTGTTGACTTTCTCCTACCCCGAACCTTAGACACATTATGTTACATTCTTATTAGTTTGTTTGAAAAGATTGAAAAGTGTAAAACCCAAAAGCTGTTTTTAATACAAGGAAGGAATCACAACTAATTGGATACAATAAATATATTTATTATTGTTCCGTTAAAATATTTTATTAACTGCTAAATTTGGACACTCGATATATTATTTTATTTTTAAATCATTAATTGAAAAGTAATACACCGCAATTACGTTTTAATCAGTTTCTTTTTCGTTCTAAATTTTATAAAAGCCCTCTTGATATATAGGATTGATTAATAAAACATAAAACGTAGATAAATTACGTCTCAAATCAGTGTACGACAGGATCGAGTTTCACCTCATTAGTTTAGCACAATTCGAGCATAACGACATGTGTCCCATTGCACTCTAAACCAGATTAGAAATCATTCGACGGATTAAACTAAATGAAAATTCAAATTGGCGTGTATCCGCGCCATAGTTTTAATAGGCGCAAAATCGCAGACTGCGGACAAATTAAACGACTCGGCGAAATCTCGATCAGCGTATATAGTCTTACGCGAATCTATTCCAATAACCCCACAATATTGGCGAATATATATAATTATTATCCCCACATCCCAAAATCGTCCGTTCGTTAAATTTACACAAGTATCGGTATTTCGGACACTCGCAGCCGGCGATTGTAAGCCACGTAAATAAAAGTTGGCAGCAGCACCAGCTGTTAAAAGGGGCATACAGGCGCCGCGGCGCGCGCGTCTCATGCCACGCGATCGCGCCGCGCGCGCTCTCTTCTCTTTTAGCGGCGAGAATTCGCGAGTATATATATATAAGTAAGCGGCGCGTTCGAGCAGCTCGCGTTCGACCCACTTTCCAGAAAGTAATGAGATCGCTGCACTTGGCCTGAGCTATAAGCCTATCCGGCGCATGAATAAAGCCTGTACTGGGTATAATGCGTGTGTGTGTCTCTGTGTGTGTGTGCATCGGCCACGTATACGATGTGTGTATAGCTGACTGAACGTGGAATTGCATGTGTGATTATAGTTCGAAGATGTATTCGAATGGCTTCTGTTCGACGATTTTTATATGTTGGGAGAATTGGCGTTTGCGATTTGAGAAAGTCAGGGTTCAATGTTAGGTTTATAGCTTCGGGACAGCATTAATCATTATCATTTTATCAAAATAATAGTTTCCAGATTAACACAGTCTATATATATATATATGATATACTTTGAAACAAATGTACATTTTATGGTGGATTTCAGGGTACAGAAATAATAGTTTGTAATTATGTCTATCAGCTGAATTTGTTGAATATAATTAAATGACTATAACTTTTCAAGTGAATTACAGCTGAAGCTATAATAAAAATTTTGTGGCTATAAGTATAAAATTTTGTTGTAACAATTATAGAATGATCACTCCTATTAGTATAAATCGTAAGGCGTATTTAATTTATTGCGAACTATGTATATCACACTGATAAGATCTTAGTAAGAAAATTGCTCCATGAAAATACGTTTGATGTAGTTGATTTTAAGTGCATTCAATTTAGTTAATGGCGACATTCGAAAAATAAGGATTATCAATCGACGCACCATCAATCACGTTATCAAATAAAATATTTCAAACGTGTTAACATATATTTAAAAACTACTATATTATTTTTGATCGAAAGAGTAAACATTATTTTAAATTGATAATTAACTACTGAGTGAACTTTTTTGAATGAATTATTTAAATTACCTTCCAAAGTAATTCACGAAAGAAACTACTTATTTACTATTATTAAAGTTTTTGATTAAAACTTATTCTAAGAAATGACTAATACTTGTTAAGAGATTCCTTATACCGAAACCAAAATGACATTTCATTCTACTATAGAATTATAGAATACTATGCACTCAAAAAAACTTAAGAAATCACTTCGTATGTACTTTTGACACGGCATGCAAAAATTCAGTCGCAACGAGAAGACCGACGAAAAATCTGCAATCCCCAAGAGATATACCGTGAAAAAAGGGGTCACTGTATAGAAGAGAAGCGTTTTCATCACTTTGACGAAAATGTGAAACCTGGGAATAACTCGCTTCGGCGTGTACGTGGATGCATCAGACGCAGCACCACGTGTGAAAGGTATATAAAACGGCACTCTGAATAAATGAAAAAGTTATGGGAAAACTCTATTAACCCATTAAAGACCAAGACCCCGAATTTTCAACATCTTTTTCAAGGCTTTTTTTCAATTAAAAAAAAGGTTTGAAAAAATTTGAAAAAGATCATATCCGACGTATTTTGAGCTGTTCTTTCG
>UELV01126024.1:0-10058 GCA_900490015.1 Megastigmus stigmatizans | reverse complement strand
GCGGTAAACGTTACTTACGTAATTTCCTCACGATTTTCTTTTTCTTTTCTAACTTTTCTGGTTAACACAAAAAATTCGTAATTTTGATACGCGTGTATTACAGCTGTGTAGCTTTATGATAAAAAAGATATGCAAAATTGAATTGCGTGATACTCAGATCTGGCGTGTTCTAAATGGATGATCAGTTACGAAATTTCTATGTATCTATTTTATAATTAACTGTTCATGTAAATTAATCATACAGCATAACATCAATGCATGATTAATATAAATATTTATAGAATAAATTAAATGGAAGAAAATTAAGTAAATCATAATGATTTAATATCTGGCAAAAGATTTTGTTTAAATTTAAATATTTTCTGATTAATTAATTGACATATTTGTTTCTCTTCATTCATTCATTGGTATTTTTGATAAACAAAAATTTAATATGCAAGTATTTTGATAAAATTATGAATTGATGAAGGAGATTTAAATTATTTTATTCTTTTAATTATGATAGATTTTAATGCAGTTTGAGAAGTTCAGTAATCGTTTTCTACATCTTATTTATTCTCTGTGGGTATATCAAGTTATTTGAGAATTCATATATGAAATAATAATCATCTAAGTAATAAGTTGAACCTCTAGAAACCAAATTAATTAAACAACATCGAAATATAATTAAAAACAATTATATTTTCATTCAAATTGAAAATACCGAGTCAAACTTTCCTTTTTGTTTACTGAAAACCCCAAATACACTTTACTTGAAAACGCCTACGTACAGCGAAAGAAAATCACTTTAGCTTCCCAATATAAATAAAACTTTTATCGTATTAATCAGGAGCATTAATCTTATCACTGTTTACATTGGTACATCTAACTCCCAATCTCCACGTATCGGAAACAAAATTCGTCGACGCACCAATCCCGAGATACGCAAGAAATCGTTTTATACATGCTGACCTCTTTCTTTTCGCAAAGGTCGATCGAATGGAAATAATGTTATGTCTCGTGATAATTTGATAAGTGAAATAAGCGGAGCAATGCAATGCTTTTCTGTCGCCCCGCAGTTTTTCTGTATCTTTCGCGCTGGCGCATTTTGTTTCCTCCACGATACTACAAGGGATTACTCGGATGCGCGGGTGCGATCAACGCGCATGGGTATATGGGAATGGAGGCTCTAGTTTTTTGTTATCAGCTGTGTTAGACGGTGTGCGCTTAATCGAGTTTCAGACTCGTTAGCTTTTTTCCTCGACGAGCTGAAATATATTCTACGACGTTGGATTCGATTGAAACTTTGAATTAGGGGGAGAAATTCGAAGAAATTTTTTGCATGACTGCCCAATTTTTGCGTTCTATTTAATTGACAATTACATTCGGGAGGTTGCGATAGTTCACATTTCTAATTTCAGTAAATTTAATTACCAAAAGTTAATTACCAAATATAAACATAAGTATCACAAATAAAATTAATATGCATGATATTGTAAGTCGCGCAAATGTTCAGATATAGATACATACTTATTTATTACAATTAAACAACGACGCTAGGTAATAAATAATTAAAATTAGTCAGTGGCAAAAGCAAGACTGTAATCAGGGCAAAGGGTTGTAAATTTTTCATACGCATAACGAGGATGCGGGCGAAATTCTACTTTGAAAAACTCATTTAGAATTCCGTCGTCGCAATTTGGAACTCTTGTTAAATCCAAGGATTCTTCGTCCTATTATTCAATCATCCTGTTTGTGCGTAAAAAATAAAAAGATAAGTAAGCATTTTCAGCAGTAAAGTTACCACTAGAGTACTTATACCGAGTTGTATAAATCCGGTGTAAATGAATTTCACGACTTCCTAGTAAAATCGATAGATGCATGTAGCGTATTTCGCATCAAATCAGACGATCTGAAGTTGGAAATAGCAGATTTATATTCAGTATTTTACAAGAGGAGATATGCTAACGAGGTGTCGGTATTGCATTTATAAACTGATTCGATCAAGGGTAGATATTATTGGAACGTCAAATAATTCTTCTTCGAAACTCTCGATTTTTTCTCATAATAACGCTGATTTTGTTAAAAAAATTGAGTTAGATTTTTTATTACTTTTATAGATAATATTTAATCGTGAAGTTTAGCTCATTAAATAAATCATTGCGATTTTAACAAAGTTTTAGTTAAAGTAAAGTTAAACATGTAACTTTGTCATATGATTGCAGTAGAAAAAAACTATAGGATCGTAGGCTTTACTCTAAGTAACGGGTGTCGCGATCCGGCCCGGAAGTATACCAGCCCCTCGAAGTTTACCGCAAAGAAGATCGGATCTGCAGGAGCGCGTGCAGCCTTTGCCGAGGTGTATGGGCCACTAGAAGAAAACCCTCACACCCAGGTCCTCTCATAGCTTTTATCCCTTCCTTTCCTTTTATTTTCCTCTTTCATTCGCTCGCAGCTCTCTACTCGTTTCGCGTTCTCTCGCGCGCGTAATAACTTCGGGTATAAAGTAGCTGGCGCGGGCGCGAGAGGTGCTCAAGACAATTACCCGAGAGGCGGTGAGCTTTTTGCGCCCGCGAATTCATGGGCGAGCTGCAGCGTGTATAACGGGGATGTGCAGAAAAAGTCGCTTCCGCTGATGAGCGCATCTTATAACGTCGTGTATATTTACGGAGTGGTGCGGTTATTACAATTTGTGCACTGGGGGATCGCGGGGTGAATCCTTCTTATGATTATTACAGAGTGAAATTGCTGCGCAGTCTCCTTGAGTCGGATATGCGCGCGGATCGTGAATTTATTAGAAATGGATTTTTACGGCTGAGAATTGTCTCGTGCGGAATTTCTCGAACGGCAAGAAAAATTACGTGCGAGGGATGCTGTTTACTCTGTTGTGGCTAGTTTTAATTAAAGACTTGAGAGCACGTTCTATATGAAATTTAATTTATCTTAAAAGTGCAAGTTCTAATATGAAGAAGTTCGCAGGTTTATTTAATAACGAAAATAATTGTTAATAATTTTAATAGAAAGACTTATATTATTAAAAAAATCATGTATCTACAGATTTCTAGAATGTTAAAATGATATAGTTAACTTTAAGCAAAATGTTTTGTATCGCCACAGAATTTTTTCCAGGCGTATTAGAAACTTTATTATGAATTCTTAATTAAATATCATACTATATTATATAATTCTGATTCGAAAGAACAATAATTCTTTTAATACTTTTTACAAGCTTGTGATGCAATAGCTTTTATACTATATGAGAAATCTATGAATTATTACTACGTAAGATACGCCGGATACACTGGTTTAAATATGTATGAAAACTGGGCTTATCCCACATAATTATCAGTTCCGCTGTCACGTGTCTATACGATGCCTATCACACATAATCATGGACTCGCGTGTATGCTCAACCATTTTTTTTCTCTCCTTCCATTTTCCCACCAACGATATGTTTATTGCGAGTAATAACATATTCCAGTCGTATAAATCACTATATATATATATATATGATACTTTCGCTTTAACGCTATGGATTGCGGTATTGATTCTACTCGATCATCTTTCTCGAAGTTATATTTGCTCGCGGATTTCCAATCAGAACTTGAAATGCTTAAACGAGCAGTGCATGTTTCCCATCCCCCCAACTCTCGTAGATCTTGGCATTGGATTCGCGTATCCTTCCATTTTTCCATTTTATCAATCAAAGTACGGCAGCATTTACGTGATGGGAACGTGTGTTTTCCGATATGAAAAAAAGTGATAAATAGCATTCTGATGAATGTTTTCTGTGGGTAACGTGCACATATCGTTGCATCGTATTTAATCAACATTAGAGGTATGGCGTGTAAGCTATTTTTTTTTTTATAAAATAATATTGTTTAGTAGAAATTTATTTATACACTAAAAGAAGTAACATTGAGGATATACCGCATAGTCTTTGGCAATCATAAACACTTGACTTTTTCTTTTAATTTCGTCTAACTTTCTCAGGTGCCCATAGTTCTTGGCACTCGGTAATAAATGCGAAGACTGTGTGCGAAAACAAAATAAGAAGTAAGCGGAAGGGCGGAAGAAAAAAATGAGTACCAATTCCGCAGATTCGCGCCAGTCACGAACCACTTATCATTCCGAACTGATTTCCTCAGCCTCCGCTTTTATTGTTCTCCCCTTGAACTGCGCAACAATTACTTCCCCAGAATATTTCCAAAAAAAAAACGAAAGTTGCACGATTATTAAAAAGTTGGCCGTGGAAGGAAAAGAGAGTGGAAGGGAGGGAGAAAAATAGGGGAAGGGATAGTCTCTCGCGGCACTTGAGTCAGACCAGGGTTTCAATTAACTGGTCAGAGTGTGAGGAGAAATGCAGGAGAGGGGGGGGGGGGAGAAAGACGAGGAGCCAAAGTCGTCTAATTCGTTACCAGTTCGCTCTTTCACGCTTTCTCTCGGTGAGGCTAAAATTTATACTCTCAGCTGCTTTCCCTTTCCCGCCCGCTTCTCTCCACCGAACTTTTTTCGCCTCTTAATTCATTCCCTGGAAAAGCCTCGCGTTCTCTTGCCAGTCGCGATTTTATTCCAAACGATTGACATGCAAAGCGTCTCTTCTGTTTTTTCGCTAATTCATCTGGAGAAGAATTAGTTAATCAAGCGAAGGTGGAGTTCCGTGGCTTCTTGTCCTTCAAATTAATCTTTCAGGAAAGTTCATTAATAATTCTTTTAGTTTATTAGTATTATATTATGTGCTTCCGAAAAAATTTTAATTAACTCATTCCTTTATAGAGATTTGTAAAATGGTTTATATACTATCGAATGTATTATATTTTTGGAGCGGGCACTATACGTTGTACGTGAGTTAGAAATGTAAAAGTAAATCTGAAGCGTATAGGAAAAAAATTATCAATTGTTTTGCAAGGCAAATTGCAAATGTTAATATTTCTGCGCAATGCGCAATTACTACTTCGAAAAATTTGCTAGTCACTAATGTTATTTTCAACAATAATAATTTAAATGGAATTCTATTAAATTGCACTATACACTGCAGTATGTCCCAATGAATTTTCATATGCAAATCCTGTATTTGTAAGTGGCTACGTAAATAAATTGAATTCTAAGCCTTTGAATATGTATGATGAAAAATATTGAAATTGTGCGAATATATTTGCAGAAGCAAATTGAAATAAATATTCATTTTATTGTAACCTTCTATTTTTTAAAATGAACATCCAAAAGCATTTGATTGTATTGATTAAATATGAGTCCTTTACTCTGATCAATCAACTCTATAGATGTGTAATAATTGAAACAGTATTATACATACAAACAAGAAAATATACATATTATACGTATCCATAAATTGTTTAGTTTTCGTATTTTTCTGCAAGCCGAGAAAAAATTTTCATAATGTAAAAAGTGTAAAAACAAAGACTAGGTGACAAGTGAGTCTTGTACTGCTTCTAATTTTTCTTTTGATGAAAAACTAGAGGCTCTAAGCTATATAGTAAGCTGCTTTACTTCTAATCGAGTGGCCGGATATGTACTGCAAAAAAATCGGTCTGCCTTGACGCCCTTGATACGCTAACGTTCCTGTGTACAAGACAAGCGTGGGTGTGCATGTGTAAGAGAAGAAAAGAGGGAAAGACTATACAGAAGAGATAGTGAGAGGGAAGCATTACACTTGTCCTCTTTTATTCACGTGTCTTGCTCCCACTTTCTCTTTTGTCTCAAAATCGATTTCTTGCACGTTCATGATTGCAGGAAATTTAATATTTAAGTTGGCCATAGGACATTTCTTATTAGAAATTAGGAATAATTTATTTTTTAAGTGCACTAACATTTTACTGCAGTATCTTTAAATTTGTCAGTAGTTATATCGTTCCCATATTATTTTTTGTTAAGAAATTTGAAAAATTATAGTCCGCATTTCTAAGATTAAATAATTTTATATTTTACAAGGAAAAGATAAAAAGTAAAATAATGTTTTTTTTTTATAAAAACCAAGCGATGCGCTTATAATAAATAAGTTAGATTGGCATTTTCAAAGCACCAGTAATTGAGTTAATTATTTTGGATAAGTCGCCATTTAACCTTGATAAAATAATAATTTCTCTTAAAAATAAGTTAAATATCAAATGATATCTATATTTCTCAGTAGTTTGTGCTGTGATTTTATATCTTCATAAAATGTCGAGTGAAATGATGGACCGCCAAACGGAGATATAGAGCAAATAGTGCACTGACGGCGGTAGCGATTTAACTGACGGAAATTGGATGAAAATCTCTTGAACGCTCTTTATATCCTGTCTCAAACAATCGCTTACTTTCGATCATCTGGTATACAGTTACTTTTTATCATATTCAATAAATTTATTATTATCTAACTTTAATTTATTCTGTATAATTTGTCTAAAGATTTTATTTCAATTTTATTATTATTCATGAGAACTGTTAATATATATGTTTAGATATCGAGAGATAATAAATGCTTATGCGTGGTGTCGGCGGAGATTGAAATATAACGCTTTCAATAAGCTGCAATTACAGATTAATTTACAGCCGATAGTGTATTAAATTTGACATTGACTGATTGGCACAAAATGTACACGCAACAGATATATCCTACATATTAACAATTGTTGTTTTGAAACAGCAAACTGCAATTAATGCCGTGGCATTTGAATATTATTGAAGTTATCTAAATTGTATATTCGCCGAAATCGGATTGTTCTTAATACAAAACGAATCAGAATTATAATATGGATTGATTTTCATTTGAAATAATGCACTAATAAGTAAGTATATTTATTTATGCATTCGGGGGTGAATATCGTAATATTGTTTTGCTTCATGTACGACTTATACTTCACATTATTTGCTGTCCAAATACAACATTTCCATTTTTATTATTATATAATAATATGTTATAAATATGGACAAAAACATCTATATGCGAACATTAAACAGGATATTTTCATGTAAGTTCGTTGCGCAAGATTGTGCTTTACTGTGCATAATTTTTTATGAAATTTTGTTTTATAGAAGTGATAAGACAGATAGTTGATTAAACCGGGAATATTTTTGTATGTACTGAGTAAGCTTTGTATCTGTTACTGAATATCATTTAAATAAGTTTGAAATTATACAGTGTGAAGTAAAAGTATAGCCATAGCTGAATATTTTTTCAGGTAGGTGTATTTTGAGAAAACGACCCAAACGATAGTTCCTCTCCAAATGCATCAGCTATTAACCTTCGATTTTAAGCTTGACCACAATTTCCAGTTATTATCTTAAATACCTCCACCCTAAAAAGCTATTCGGTTGCATTCATACTTTTATAAAATAAGATATCCGTATACGAAACCGAAGTATATATAAATTAATCGCAATTTCACCGTTCTTTTTCTCTGCAATGATGCATCCATAATTATGCATACTTACATAGAACGATTTTAAAAGTCTCTAATACAATAAAAAACTCTCGTCTTACACAGAGATTCAGTTCAAAATCACATTATCAAAGAGCTGTTCGTCGTTCGTATCAACAATTCAAAAGCCCGGCCAATATTCTAAAAATCTTGCTTCGCGCACTTGACAAATTAGCATCTCTGCGCCCAAACTGAAAACGTCTATTCCCAGTGACCTCCTTCCGAACAATATTAGCCATCGCCTAACTAAAAAAAAAATATATATCCCGCGCAATTACAAAGCCAGCGCGTCATTAATCCAACCGAAAGAGTATAAAGGGATCCCTCATCATTAATCTCCACGAAATAAAAACGCTGAGCAAGAGAGAAAGGAGAAGCAGCGCGCGGTAGGTATGCGCGGCGCGAGTCCGCCTTCGAACGCCATAATTACCCAGGTGCTGTAGGGGCGAGTCCAGCTCCGTAATTTTCCAACTTTCTTTTACCTTTTATTGTTATTGCGATTGTTTTACGGCCCATTTACTCTATGCCAGGCCACTTTTTTTCTTTCTCTCTCTCTCTCTCTCTTTCTTTCTCTTCCCTCGGCGCGCAAACGCGTTCGATTTTCTCTCGCTCCATTTTACCGCACGTCATTTTCTTTCCTTTGGCTTTGGCGTATGCACCAGTCCTGTTTATATGTGTGTGTGTGTGTGTGTGTGTGTGTGTGTGTGTGCGTATATGTATAGTCTGCGAGTTGGCGCACAGTCAACGACAAGTTAATTAACTGCGTTTTGCGGCTCGCCCTTACTGTCCTATACCCCCTCACCCCCCTTTAGAATAACTGCATCTTTTCTTTTTGGAGCTTGGCGAATCGTTTACTCTCGGACTTTTATTTCGATAGCTTTACTTTCCGCAAGCTTTCTCGCCCGCTTCTCTCGGAGGAAGTTTATCTCGCGAAAACATTTTTCGTGATGTAAAAAGGGCGTTTCCGTTTACTAACAATGGCCCGATAAGGATGTGAAAGTTTTATTGGGCTGTGGAGTTACAAAAAATATTTGGTGCAATCTGGATATATCGAGGTTTGTTTTTACGACCGGTTTGCATTGAAATTGCTTCGATGTAGAAATGCGTGGACAATAGTTATGGTTATACCAAATTTGTGAAAAATACAGATGTCATGTTTTTCGTATACATAAAAATATTTGCTGCTTTTATTTTTGCAATGAATCACATATAGGTATCAATATGCGATTTGTACTTTTAAATTAAGCTGAGTTAACTTTGAACATATTTTTAGTGCAGATATTTTATTGTTTTTTATTATTAATTAATCTTGTAGCATTATTAATAATAGTGTACTGCATCGAAACTGTGTAGTCAATTAATGACTACAACGTAATGAATGTATGAGAATCGAAAAAGAGGAGAATAAACAGAAAAATTTATAATGTTAGAAAAGTATCAAAAACAAGAAAAGAATTTGAATATTGTGTTTCGCCCCAGGTTACCTGATGGACTCATCAGTAAGATGACAGACAACTCTACCTTAGACGCAGAAGGTTACGCCGGTTGAATGCCTCTTTATATCACCTCTCATACATTCATTAGATGGTGGTCATACAGTACACCAACACAGAAAGTAATGAGTTTCAACTTTTGGCTCGATATAACGATTGATTCATTTTATTTAAAATTTTATCATACTGAATTTTGAAATTTAGACATTCCATTACGATATCATCTAAGTTTGCTGACAAGTACATGAAAATTTTAATTTGGTTATCCTTTGCTCTGAGTGTGCTTGTACTTGCGCATTTAAATCAATTGTAATGCGGTATTTAAGCTTTACAAATAAATATTAGATTGTTTCGAGTATTTCGATTAACTCCTCAGAATATTAATCTACCGAATATCCGCTAGAACATTGAGAATATTCATACAAACGTTCGAATGCTTATTTATTGTCCATTAATGTCAAAGCGGTTGTCACTATTTGAATACCCAGTCTGTTTTTACGACGGTAATGGAGCAAAGTGATGAATGGACTTCTTGAATATTTGTGCCTCAAACGGTAATACTATAGCCAAATGCCGTGGGAATATTGATTGTAATTAAAACGAGACACGTGGACTTTAGAACGCAAAATAATTGATGAAACATTTTGCTTATACTCATATTTAAATATTTAACGTAAAACTATCGGAGTTTTAGGCGTCAAAGGAGAAATGGAGCAAGGGTAATCGGAAATAAAGAATGGCACGAGAATTAAGTTTAACGCTTTTCGGGTAGAGCATCCGAATTTCAGAAAGTAAAAACGAGATAATGGTTGTATAGGCGGAATTATAATAATTATGAATTTAAAACGAACCGGCGCGAATAGCTCGAAGCTTTATTGACTCAGGTGCCCGTTTGATTGCCTTGCACGTCTGTGTTCCCTGCACGAGCGGATGGGCCGCTGTGAGCAAAGGGACGCCTGGGCGAGTGCACACTCGGCCCTTGGCGAGAGCGCGTGCAAGATGCAAGCCTCCTCGTGCTCGTGCGACGCGGAGTCGCAGCTTAGCGAGAAGGGGTTTAGGGCGAAACACTGGCCTGAGCGAGTGGGCGCTCTTGGCGGTGTTTCGGAGTCGAAAGGTCCCGCGGCGCGGGAGAGCCACGTTTTTATACTCTTCGTGGGTGGAAGAGCGG